>ULGU01000001.1:3274434-3431381 GCA_900519015.1 Yarrowia osloensis
GGGGGGGGGGGGGAGGGGGGAGAAGCAGAAAGTCAAGTGGCTCATATATGGGATTACTTTGGGCCGAAATTATATAGCCACCATCCCTCAGCTTATTGTCATGTTTCGTTGTGTTAATGAGATGGCCTCTGGCTTACATGCACCGATCTTCAATTTCTTCAGTAAGAAAAGAGAACATGCATCCTCCATAACACCAACTTGTCACTTCCACTCAGTCTTGAGCTCTCGGAACGTCCCTGATTTACTTTTACCGTTAAACCACTTTTTGATTTTTTTCCACAAATTTCCATTTGTTCATTTTTGCAGCAAACAACTCCAGAAAATTCCAAATAAAATGTGAGAAAAAAAATACAACTCCCAGTCTGCCTCAAGTTAAACACCCTTTCTATCAATACACATTTCCGCTCCCCACGAACGTACCACACCAAAAATCTCCCCTCCGACTCAATGTTAGCTCTGTTAATTATGTGATTGAACGCCCAGCGCTCTGTCCCTAGTTGGGCGTCTTGTAACTGTTGTCGGCCCACTTTTTCTGGTACCGTTCCAGCGTGACCATTCCGTAGACCATGAGCGCCACGACGCCCAGAAACAGCAGAATTCCGCCGGCAAGCTCCAGCAGCGAGTGTTCTTTGTTGGGGTGCTTTGCGTCCTGCAGAAGCTGCACAATGGTGTCCAGACGGGTCTCGATAGCCGTCAGTCGAGCGTCAAAGTCGGTTTTTTCCATGTTTGGTGAGATGTGAGATGTGAGAGTCGGTGAGAAGAAATTGGCGAGACGGAAAGTTGCTGAAACGAGCCCAAAGCTCACCTCATGTCTCGGTCGACTTTAAGAAGCAGGGCACGGCACCCTAAACCTACTCCACCCGAGAGATAAGGGGAAGTGTAGGTGGAGGAGGAGTCACGTGAGAAGGCTGTGTAACAATGATTATCCCGCTGTCAGCTACTCACGTGACCTAAACACTCTTACATTTACTATTCGGGAACTCGTACTCCATGCACTGGTTGACGTTATGGCACGTTCTCAGAGCACAGCCCAGCTCGTATGTTAACTTAAAGACTGGACTAATTACTGTGAAAGCATAGATAACGGTGGTAGTGGTAATAAGGGAGCTGCGGATTAGTCAAAAAAATGTTCTTGAGTGGGATACCGATCACGTGAGTAATCCTTGGGCTCTTCCTTACCAACTTCACATCTTCTGCACCCACGTCATTGTACTCACACGTCTCTGTCTCACCATGTACAGCCCCCAACTCTGATTGCTGATAAGCCACAGTGTCATTTTTCAATGTCGGAGATGTTAATCAGAGGTGAACTCGGAAAAGAAAAAAAATTGGTTGTACAATTTCACGAGCACTCAGCTGAGTGAGCAATCTGAATGGTGAAACAACTCTGGATCACGTGACGTGGATCAGCTTGCCTACAGCTCACTTCAGCTCACTCCAGGTCACTTGTTTTTATGCATAAGTGAGCGTGTCAAGGAGTTACCCCAGACATGGGGCATGCACGTTTACGAGTGATGTCATAGTGCTCTCAAAAAAGAAAAAAAAGTTTCCGAAATAAATGGACGCGAAATGGGGACTTTTTGGTATTGGAATCATGGGACGGACCAGGGGAGAATAGAAGTGGTGCTCGATTTGTTGTAGTGCGAGTTTTAGACCCAACAAAAAGCCGGAAAGAAATAAGGACACAGATAACACGGCCCCGAAGCTTATTTAAGCGAGCAAACCTTAAAGTGAGACAACAACTGGGGAGTGCAAAAGAAAGTAAATGTCGCAAAAGTTGGGGATGTGGTTGCTGAGATGGGGGAGTGAGCAGGAGTGCAGGCGGAAGAGGCGCTTGTAACGTCTGTGATGACGAGGTACCGGTACTTACAACGTCTGTTATTAGTTGACGAGTTACTTAAATCACGGTCACATCTACTGGAGATTACTTGGTATACTTGGAATGAAGGCACAGTTAGTTATCAATTAGTTACGTCGTGAGGCTCAGGCCAGACTGGACATGTCCAGCTTGGCGTATCCCTTTCTCCTACCCCAACAACGGAGCAGTCCGTTCTTGCTATGGAACAAGGCGACGCAGACCCAGTAGACGAGGACGAGAAAGGCGGTGATGTTGCCGGTCAAGAACAGAGCAGGTCCGCCAGCATTACGCGTTGTTGTGAAAGAAAGAATAAGGAGAGTGATTCCAAGCACAAAAACAGGAGCGAGCCACAAAGCCACTGTCTGGACTCTGTCGAGTTTACGGTACCAGTGGCCCAGAGCGGAGGGCTCTTTCTGGTTGATCATGGCGTTGAGACAAAACTCGATGGACTCGAGGCGTTCGTCGAGAGCCAGAAATCGCAGCTCGACCTCTTCCTGGTGTTTGTCGGCCTTGGTCTTCGGAGGCTTCATCTTCGAGTAGTCCGGACATGCGTACCGGTCCTGGGTGTATCTGTTGCTGTTGTTGGTGTCGTCGGCGACTTTTGACATGTTGAGCTTGAGAGATGTGGATGGGAGAGAGGCTGGAAATTGAAGACTCTTTTAAATCTACAGTTAAAGCTTCAGAGGAGGTGCTCGTATCGTATCACCTCCGTGCATGCATACACAACGATTTGCATTTGATATAAATAGATTGGGTTAGGGAGGATGATTGGGTAAGAGTCTGGGTGAGTCGGCTGCTTGCTCTCAAGTTCCGACCAACTTGAACGTAGTCGCCTCGTTGGTTTGTTCGCTCATGGAACAGACCAACGTAGAGCCAGAAGACGCAGACAAAGACAAAGGTGATGATGCCGAGGATGAAGAGCTCCAGACGGTGAGGGAGAGCCACGAGACACAGGAAGCGGAAGAGCAGAGCGGTGGGAGCGAGCCACACGGCAAACTTCTGAACTCCGTCGAGAGTCGAGAACCAGGCCAGAGGAGTCTGGGAGGGGAGAGAGGGCCGAGAGTGCTTGAGACTCGATTTGATGGACTCCAGTCGTTTGTTGATTGCGTCAAAGTGGGTTTCCAATTGAGGGGAAGAAGTGTTGGTCATGTTGTCGAGATCAGGAACAGTTGACTACCGGTAGACAGCGTAGGAGTAGTGCAACCTGCTGTTATATCTACTCCATCGTCGTCAGATAAAATACATTAGCTTTGACGAGAAGGGACATGGGCGCTTTGAAAAGAAGGGACATGGGCTTGACGAGAACAGACAAAGACTTGTGTGGAGACAAAGAAGGAAGGGGTCATCACTGGCTCAGAGAATGAAGAAGTGACGTCACTAATTGGGGCTTTTGCGGTTGAATTTAGCAGTGCTATTGTATGAATTCGAGGCAGTGTCAAGGAGCTGGAGGAATGATTGCAATTTCAAGTAAAAGTACCGACATTGACTCAATTGGACTCCTTCATCTGGACTCTTTCATCTGTACTCATTCATCTGGACTCCTTCACCTGAGAGCATCACTCTGCTTCAACCATCCGAAGTTCACCCTTCAGTTGTCTACACTTCCATTCTAGTTTGTCGTACAACACAAAGTCATCCATTTATACATCTACACAGCCTGAGAAGCCAGGAGAATGACGTCGTCAATCTTGACCAGCTTGTAGCCCTTCTTGACATGAGTGAGAATGGTGATGACCCAGAATAGCCCAATGGCAGCCTCCATGACGCAGGAGTAGATGACCAGCAGCAGCGGGCCTCTGAAGTAGACCAGAGGAAGAACAATTCCCAGAATGCCCAGCACAAACGGCACCGTCAGAGCGAGCGAGATCCACTGTTGGGCGTCCAGGTCCAGCAAGAGGCACTGTCGTTTGTTTTCGTTTCGCTGGATAATGTCGAGACAGTGCTCAATGGACGAGAGTCTGTCGGCGACTAGATCGAACCGTGAGTCGACAGACGAGTGTTTAGTGAGTGTCATTGTAGTTGTAGTGATTACTGAGGTGGGACGGTGTTTTCGGAGGCAGGGACGATGTCTTATGTCTTTATGTCTTCATGTATTTCTGTCTTTTTGTATTTATGTCTTCATGTAGTTTTAATGGCCAAAAATACATAAACTCGTATATTGACAAGGGGTAGCCGATGCACGCGTATCAGTTAAACAAGAGAAAGAGGGTTGTATTTGGGATGATGGAGCAACACAGGTGGATTGGAATAGACGCTGATCACGACTTGTCTGAAGGACTAAAAATACTCAGACGGAGTAAAACACGGACAAATGCTGACTGAGTAAAACACGGACATGAGACGCTACAGGCTGACATTCAAAGCAATGACACTAATGAGCGGACAGACAATCCTTGTACTGTAGTCTTACTCGTACACCCACACTTGTCACCTGCACCAATTCTGTACAGTTTTTTGTTCTCACTTTTTCTCATGTTTTCATCTTTTCTAATTACATCATATCACTCCGACTACCCCCAAAACGGCCCACAGAGCCACCCCCATCCGACCACTAAAAGTCATCTGACCAGAAGTATGACGAAATACCCCCCGCCCATAACGCCAAAAAAACTAATCAGAAAGAAGGCTGTCATCAGCGTTAATATTTCGGCGGGTTTCAGGACGTCGACGGGTTTCTGGACGTCGACGAGCTCAATCAGTGTGTCCAGACGCGTCTCAATTTCAGAAAGTCGGTCGGACATTTCGTCGAATCGGTGGTCGTTTTTTTCGGTCATTTGAGCAAAAAGGCGATGGGCAAGATGAGTGGGGAGTTTACTCGAACGGTGCCTAACCAACTCGGCTCAAGCCGGTCTAATAACCACTCCACATAAACTCAAGCTCACGCAAGTGTCTTCCAAGAGACACCCCTAGACGCTAACTTTGTGTCTATCAGTCCGGAACCTCACATGGGCTCAGGGAAGTCTGGAGTAAGAAAGATGGGGATTTTTTTTCAGCTGCCGGCTGGTCACGTGATTGGCTTCGAACTTACGTAAATTCCACATTTGATACCCCCCTCCACCTCAAACCCATCTTATCTGTCTTTTAACGCCGTCCTATGGAAGGCGGCATGGACCAAAGGTTGTTCAGAGCCGCACTGGGCTGTACGTGAAAGCGCGTCATGATCGTCTCGATTCAGGGCTTAGCAAAGTTCAAAGTGATTGGCTGTTTGTAGATCCGGAATTTGGTATGGTGAGGAGTGATGGAAGTTGCACAGTTGGATTCAGAATGTTCTGGCGATTCCAACAGTGCTACTCTTGTTCTCGTAGGGTCATTCTTTGGGGCAGTGGGTGGTGGGCTTCTTTATCATGGCATTAAGTGGGTGGGTGAACATTCAGAATTAATTAATGAAGTGTGAAGAGGCTGGCTAGATATCCTGTATCGTACTGTAACGAGACTGACTTAGTGACAATCTGGTTGAGCTCTTTTTAAGGTCTCTCGTACATACTATGAGAAGGGCTTGACGTCCCCAATGGCTTGGTCAGCCTTTTTGAAACCAATGGGGGGCGCTCAACGGATAGATTTTGAGACAAATTACGGATGTCATAATTTGACTGGATTCGGCACCATTCCAGCATTCATTGATTCGGCTTCTTCATAGGCTGTCTATATTCAGTCGGGAGTAATCCAGTCTAACATGCGCCAACTAAACGTGGGGAAACCCTAACAATGAGCTCCTCAATATGCACTTGGGAATGGCACTCAAAATATCGTTAGCACAAGATATCGCTACTGAACCTGTATAATGTCACATTGGTTTTGTTTAGATAGTGTGCTCTCTCAATCTTATGATATTATTTTCAGTCTTGTAGGTATTTTGGAACACCAAAAATGAACCCCTAGCACACCTTTGCAGTCAACTAATTCTCAACTAGTGCTAACTGTTGAAGGAGGGGATGGGGTCAGCTCCCAAAGTAGGTCAGTCTAGTTCTTCCAACGTCGTAGATGATATATAGATCTGAAATGTTTCCACCCCAGTCATTTCCAGCTGTCCACACTACCCGTACTGAAGTACACATCTTGAGTCAACGGAGTGAACATGGTCTCGTTAACGCAGTGTGTGTGAATGTTAGAGTCTGTAAAAACGCTCAATTTCGCCCAATCCTTAATTGGTGCGATTCGCATGCTAAAGATCTCATTGTAGACTCATCTGTCATTCTCAACTTTCAAATAAATAGTCACAACCAGGACTCGATCTCCGCAGCATCTACATTAAGTTCCGATAACGCAACAGTGCCTTATCGCAGGCTAAATTAGTGCGATCTGGAGATAAGCATATATTGTGTGTGGCGACTCGTGAGGGTGAGAAGTGAGGAGATTCAGATGGTGGTTACTGTATACTTGTTTCTTTGAACTCTTGTGGTCTCACGTGACTGCTACCTACTCACATGGCCCGGATACATCAATATGAGGCCTGAACATGTGAGGTGCAGGATGCAGGAGAGATGGGGCAGGTTGAAAGTGTGCTTACTCACTAATAGAGAAGACCTCGGAGAAGCTGAGTAAGGCCAAATAAAGCGATTTTTTCAATCAGCTCATCAGTCTCGTCGCCGAATTTGGTATATTCGTCTCTTCTTACTGATTGGTTTTTTGATTGGTTTTTTCCTCTCTTTTTCGTTTTTAATCATTTTGGTCAGCCCCAATTATGCCTCAACCTTACACCCAACGGGTAACGTGACGAGTCTGGCTCACGATAATATATAAGGACGCTCCCAACCTCTTATTTCCAACCTCTTTTTCGCCACCACGTTTGGTCCCACTGCCGGTGGTTAAACGCCACACACGTGGCAAGCCGACACTAGATGCCACAAGTCGCCACAATGTGACAGACATGGGCCGGCAAGTCTGGGTGGGAAAGAGGGGTACGTTCCTGGAGAGGTACAAACCGTTCACTGGAAAGAACCCGGGTATAGAACGTTCCCGAGGGAGGTACAAACCGTTCCTGAGGGATTCGTGTCGCCACCTCATTCCCACCCAGGGCCGTTGGAAACGTATGACAGTACGTGTTCCGACACCACGACAGCTGGGGGCGAAAAACGCTCTCGACCATGTCGACACGCCGAGTGCAAAACAGAGCGTGGCTAGTTTGTGGCCGATACTTTTGTATTGATTATTTATTGTGGCACATGTTGAGTTTGTAGGGTGTGGGTACTTGTAGAGTCGGTAGAGATGGTTAGGTGGGTAGAGTGGGTAAAGTGAAGAGAGTAGTTTAAACATAGTCACTCTGAAGTTGTTCTTTAGTCACAACACGTAAAGTCCCCCGACAGAGTAACTCATCTCTTGTCGAAGTTGTGCTTTGGACATCTCTCCGCCAACTGTACTTGTAACTTGATAGTTTCTGAACAGGAATACTATCTCATTGTAATATTCTTAAAATACTGTCAGCTGGAGTCATGGCAATGGGGTTAGAAGTATCCAGGTCGGTACTCTATGAAACAGCAGACAGGGGCTCAAACAGTACGCACACGGTATCTTCCCTTCACCGAATCCTCCCTTCAAACTGGCACCAGGGAAAGCAGCGATACGACCTTTCAACAAAGTCGCTTATGGACTGCTCTTGGAGGATAGACCAACAAGGCATTCTGCTGCTTACCCTATCTTTCGGGCGACTCCAGTTGGTGTTGACACCCCTTCTCACTAGTCTCGAGAATCTAATTATCGATTTAAGACACCCCAAGGAGCCCAGATCATTAGCTTCTCATGGTTAAACGTCTCTCATAAATGTCTCGGAGAGTAATCTATAGTTTAGCAAGTATGTTAGAGACGTTGAGGGACTGAGAATATGTATGGATTCGGCTCAAAAGTGGAAAACAGGCCATGGGAAGGAGGCCCATAGAAACAGCGTAGCAACATCACCTCATGGCTCATCCTTCTGTTACCTCGGTATTGTACTGTGGGAGTGGAGGCCTGATATGATCATACGAGAGTAAGGTCTGAAAGAACAAAACAGAACAGAATGCTTGCGCTCAATCCACCAACCGAGAAACCGATTCTGCGCCAGTCTGCGACTTTCGTCTTGGATGTCAGAGTGACCTTAAGATGGTAGAGTGTGCACAGGGAGCTGTTCGAGCCAGTCTTCCGAATCGCACTTATTGAAGAGGAATTTTCGTGACGACAAGGCCCCTTCCAAGCTGCCTTCAATCAGTTCTGCTGCTTCGGAAAATTATCATTGGCAAATGTTTCCATCTTCACTTTGCGTTTCCCAGAGTCTCCCCATGAGTGCACAGGGCCAATCAAGAGAGACAATACAACATACGGTAGTTGCCCAATCACAAACATCTGCAGTGGCTCACTACTTAGGATCTCTCGTTTTAGCCTCCTAATCGGACTCCGAACCCCCGAATCGGACTCCGAAACTCCAAAGCGGACTCCGAAAGTGTCTCAAACATTATGCAGGTTTCCGACAGAACTTCGGATCAGTCTGAGGAGTTGAGCGGGGGTACAAGTTATCGAATAAATTTCGTGTCCCAGTGCAGCTGCCAGCAAGTTTTCCGCCATTTCATCACTTCTCATTCCGTCAACTACTGCTTGAGACGCAGTCACTTCACTTCTCCCCTCCCACCTTCGCTCCGATTGCTTGCAGATGGAAGTTTGACCTATGGAATATGGATCTCAAAGTAGGTAGATTGAGACCGGATAAATGTGTGAAAATCGAATGGCGTCTTCAAACACTCTCATAGATCCCACCAACAGAATCCTCTTTAATCTACCACCCCAAACCCCTCTCTTTGCTCTTCGTCTAATTGCTCCTCGTCTAAAAATAACTCGTTAAACTCAACGTTATCCGATCACGCAATCTCAAGTATATAAACCCATCCATCTCCCTTCCAATATCGCAAACTAAATATCTCAAGCTTCTAAAATGTCCCGAGATCCCGAAATTCACGAACAAACCGCCTCCGAGCCTCCTCCTGAGCCAACACCCGCATATACGCGGTTCTTGAGGGAAATCGGATGGCATTCTCTTGTGGACTCTTCGCGAGACATCAAGATCTTGATCGCCCAAAAGATTCTCCGAATGATCGCCTACGGCCAGAGTACTCTCATTCTGGTGCAGTTTTTCCGCGAGATCCACGTATCGGACGTGAGTCTGGGGTACTTTATGACCCTGACGCTGCTTGGAGATGTAATTATTAGCTACTTTCTGACTTTGTACGCGGACCAGATTGGCCGACAGCACGTGCTGCTGCTCGGCTCCTTTCTCATGATGGTCAGCGGCCTCGTCTTTGTATTTTCCAGCCATTTTGTAGTGCTTCTGATAGCAGCCATTATCGGAGTAATCAGTCCCTCAGGAGACGAGACTGGGCCCTTCAAGTCGATTGAGGAGTCCGTGGTGGCCCATCTCACGCCCTCTAAAGAGCTCTCGGACATTTACGCCTGGTATGGACTGTTTGGCACGGTTGGAAGTGCTCTTGGAAGTGTTTCTGCGGGCATCATGATTGACGGACTGGTCGACGACTACGGTTGGTCCAAACTGAAGGTGTACCGGTTCATGTTTGCCCAGTACGCGCTCTTTGCTTTTCTCAAGCTCCTTCTTAATTGGTTCCTTTCTTACAACTGTGAGATTGGTAAAGGACATGATCAACACGAAGAAGGACCTATACTTGATACCAACGAAGATCACCATCTCGAGCACGAACAGGATCCCTCCCCATCTTTCAAGTTCTCAATTTGGGGAACCCCGCTCAGTGCCAAAAGCAGATCGGTGGTGTGGAAGCTCTGTATCCTCTTCGCTCTCGACTCAATGGGATACGGCTTCATGCCCATCTCTTGGGTCGTCACCTACTTTCTGGACAGATGGAAGGCCAGCGAAAGCACCGTCGGCACGCTCTTCTTCTTCACCAACGTGCTCAACGCCCTCTCGTCTCTGGCGTCTCCGGCCATGTACAAACGACTCGGTCCCATTTTTGCAATTGTCGCTACCCATTTCCCTTCGGCAATGGCAATGTCCTTCATCCCCGTGGCCCCAACCATGAGTATCGCCATGGCGCTGCTTCTCTTTAGAGCCTCCACTGCCGTCATGGACGTGGTTCCTAGACAAGCCTTCCTGTCGCATGTCGTCTCGGCCTCGGAAAGAACAAAAGTCATGGGCATCGTCAACGTGGTCAAGACTCTGGCCAGATCCGTGGGACCCATTTTCACCGGAATGTTTGCCGAACGAGACATTCTCGGCCTTGCTTTTTTGATTACCGGTATTCTCGAAGCCGCCCACGATCTCGGAATGCTCACGCTCTTCTGGAAGTACAATCGGATGCAGTGATGGGCGATAGAGACCAGCGACTCACAGAATACTCAACAAACATCTCACCAACCAACTTCACAATAACTCTTATAAACAATGAATTATCACTTATCTCAGCATGCTGAACTCTGCAGTCCAGGGTTAGTCAGGGTTATTTGTTTACAGCCCAACGGAAGACAGAACTAATCCAAAATTTACCTGCTCCATCTGTTTATTTGATCCAATTCACTCACAGACTGCTCTTCTCCGTTTAATCAATATTGAACGATTTGTAGCCAGTATTTCTCAATGACCTTTACAAAAGACGACAAGCTCACAACTACCCCACTGAGGCCAATCTGAGTCCAAATACCTCGATTATTTCGGTCAAGTGACCCAATACTCTCCCCAGATAGCTTCATCCCCATCCACCCCCAGTTGCGGCCATATCCTGGTGAAAATACGGCTTCCCGTCCGATCAGCCATAGTCAAGCACCAGAGAGCCCAGTTAGTATTGTAGTGGGAGACCATACGAGAATCCTGGGTGCTGCAATTCTTCTTTTGAGAAGCAGACCTCTTTTTTTGCTCTATTGTCTTTATAGCCCTTCATATTGTCTACCTACGGGTTGTATTCGTGAGAGACTAGCAACTTTTAAGGTCACTATTAATTGCGTCTTAACGCTCCTGCAGAGTTTCAGCTGGATTTTTTTTCCAGTTTATTGCCATAATGACAAGAAATAGTTCTAACAGTTACATCATCGCTCTTCTTCAATACAGATCAATCTTCAGGGTGCTAGTATTGTCACTCTTTTAAGAGTTCAGATTTAAGCTCATCGTATCTTAAACTCTGAATATTATAGATCCACAACGGTCATAAAAACGAACCCTTAATAAAGATAATGGAGTGATAGAAAGTAGCTGAAATTCAAAACCGACACTCTTCTGCCTGCAACCCTTACACTATAGCCTTGTTTTCTCAAAACTGTCGAAAATTAGACGACTTATATCGTCATCTGTTTTTTTCCCACAGCCTCTTTGTCATGTATCGATAGGCTGACTTTGTTTTTCGGTGCATCTTTCAAGCACTTTTTCTGGATACCTGCCGTGACTTTGAACTGTATCGACCTCGGTGAAGAAGACACAAATTCTATCGGGACAGCTCTTTTCTTACCAAAATGGGACCCCTGAGTCGATATCAGAAAATGAGGGGCCGCTCCGTGAGTCGGAAAAAGCTGTTTAGCCTGACAAAGAGTTCTGATGGGCACCATTCTAGAGTGGTTTAAGTTCATTAAGTCGTTGCAAACTGAGTCGTTTCAACTACAAGTCGGATAGGCTCCGTTGTACCTCTTTGGATTTTAGGCCAATTTGTTAGCAAAAACGAGTTCCTAACCCTTAAATCACGTGCCGACAGAGTGATCTTAACTGTTTGTTACTGGCATAGTCAAATAATTAGAGAGACTGCGTCTTTATTTCCTTACCCTTATTGTGCGAAGATGTACAACGGAGCCCAATCGACTTGTACTGTATTTGTTGTTTAGATCAAATGTTTTTGCATGACGGTAAACACCCATGCTCATTACTGCTGTACAAGGAACGCTTTCAACAGCGTGCATGAACCTGGGAGTGCTAAAACTTCTAGTTAGGAGCTCTAAGAGACATGCTTCGTTAAAGGAAGAGAGCCGTTCTCTTTGTGCTTTCGAATTCCAGGAGAAAGGCAGCCAGAGAAAACAACTCGTGAGGCTCTGCCTCGGCCACTGACTTGGAAGACTCAGTGCTGTTTACGTATTAAAGAGCCAATTCGAACGAGACTGAAAAAAATGTAGTCATTTGTGAACCTGATCGAGAGAGACGCTGTTTCAGGGTCGACAAGTGCTCAAACTGACACCACACGCAAAGAGGTGACAGCAAGTCCTGAGAACAAGATGAGCCGCATCCAGATGTTCGGTCCAAGGTGTAATAACGTCTTCATTTGCAGCAATATCCTGTCAGTCCTTTGGTGCTATACGTGCCAATTCCAGAGTAGTTCGACAAGGCAATCCGTGGGCCATCGAGCCAGTCTATCAAGAGTAAGCAATACCCACTCACACAGAAGATAAAACTCCCTGACCCAGCTTAGCTAGTTTTCAGATGAGTAGGTGAAATTTTGAGCCTTCCTGGCCAACAAATCATGATCCTTACTGTCTAACTTGATTGTGGTTGTCCACATCGAACAGGAGCAGTTTTACTGAAATCACTGAGTTGATTCAGGCTTTCTCAAGAGTTCACTTGTAAAGAATGAGTCGGTCTGTTTCAGTACCACCGCCCATCTAATGTATGTTATTAATCTGTATCTTCTTCTCTTTTCTTCATCTTTTCTTCGTTTCTTTTCTTCACCTTATCAACCTTGAGTTACCCCCTCCTACACCATAAAATGCACCATGCGTTTTTGGTTGGCAATCTCCAATCTAATACCCTCGAAATCGACAGTAGAGTAGTAGTCGAACGAGACATCGAGACCCACCAGCAGCCACTCGACGAGCGACAGTTTTGTCGAGGCTCCAGACTCCTCGTACAACATGTGCTTGATGGAGTAGTTGGTGACAACAATCAACAGCAGCATGTACAGCCCAAATGTGATGGCTCTGGGCTTGGTGGCGGGGCTTCGCTTCCACACAGAGTACACGGTCTGGGCGTACATGCAGGCCACGGTGGACGCCACATAGAACACCAGAGCGTAGTGGTGAACGGCAGGATCGTCGGCAATGGACACGTATGTGAAGACGATTGACGAGGCGAGTTTCAGGCTGCCGAAAAGTCCAATGTTGGACAGAATGGTGTTTTCCGACGCGGCTCCTAGTTGTGACCAGAGCAGGGTGGAGATTATTCGGGGGGCTGAGTTAGTACGGGAGCGAGTGCCGAAGGCATGAGCGGACAACAGCAATGCAAATTGCCGTAGAAGCGCAGCACTTCGGATTTCATGAGATGATAGTCCATTGCTCTGAAGAGCCATCCGAGACGGTTGTCCGTTGGTCTGAAGAGGCACCAACCCGTGATGCTACGGCCTTTAGTTCCTGTAGACTTACAGTGAGGTCAGATGCTACAGATCAGAGAACCACAGGCAGATACTACCGCATGTCAAACAATACCTCAGCAACCTCTTCCACCTCCCCCTCTCTCACACTCACCAAGAAAAACGGCCATGCCGATCTGAAAAATGCTGCGTTCAGGATACTTGCCGCCAATGACGGAGGAAAGACCCGGAAAGGCCTCCTCGGAATGGTGACGGAAATGCAGAAACGAGCCGACGACAAACGCGAAAAAGTACGACGCCGCGGTGCCCAGCGTGGCTATGACTGGGATCCACGGGGCTTGTAGCTGGGTTAGAAACGGAAGCGATGGCCGAAGGTCGGAGCGGACAACAATGAGGGTGGTTTAAAGCAGACAGTGTGTGGAATGGAGTGAAGGAACTAGTATGGTAGTGTCGTAGAGATTGCTGTGGTGGTGTAGTGACTGTGAACAGTTGTGCTACTTCCTACAGCATCCAGTGTCGTATTCAATGTCATGATATGGTCACTGAGAGCATGTGAAGGCTGGTGGAAGAGTTTAACTTGCTGGAGAAGTTCAGGAGAGTCAAGAGTGGACTCGAAGGCAAGCGCGGATCAAGGTTATTCCAATGGGGGTCTTCTCAGCTCCATAGGGTGAATATCGCGAAATGGAGGAAAAAGCAAAGTACCCATAACTCGTCCGAAACCGGTCGGAACAGAGAAACCAGACCCTCACCACAATCCCGCTGTTCGGAAGAACCCCCAACACACGTCCCAACATCAAACCTCTCGTCGTCACCGAAATCAGCCCAAAACCACCACAAGTCACAACAACAGCTCCAGATCAAGTACCACGAATCCACCGAGACAGTCGATTTCCCGCAGTCACCAGACCACCCCAAACATTCGCTATCTCCACTCGGAACCTCGCTGATGTCATTGTCACGTCATTACCCCGGATCAGGTTTGAAGCCTTTACCACTTGATCATGTCCTTGTCGAGTCACGTGACTCCCCATGTTCACGTGACCTCCTCCCTCCTTCATACTCACGACAAACTGCGGTTTTTCCTTGTACGAGCCCATGCTGCTTGGGAGACGTTGTTGTCAGCTCTTCAAGTAAGACGATCTGGCATCATGCATGTCCAACATCAAGAGTGTAACCTCGTGTACAATTAGAGTTTCATTTTGTCGAGACTTTTGGAGCGTCCTGTTTTAGGGGTGAGTTACCCTGCAGTTGGGATTGGGGTGGTTGTGGGGAGTTTTTTGAAATAACGCGGGGAAATTCGAATAAATTGGTGAATAATAGATGGAATTGAGAGACCTGTGTGCACACGTATCTGTGGCTTATTCGATTTAGTCATTTTTTAATAGCTCCTTTTGAGCCCATGCTTACCCCCTCTCTTACTCATGTACACCTGCTCACTACAACTTTGTTACATCGCCAACATCCGACGCAAAAACGAGACTGACGCCATGGTGGAACGGTTACGTCTGAAGCTGGGCCCGAGAGACCCGGTGGTGAAGATTGAGGCCGCGTACGGGGAGTTTCCGGCGTCTAAAAGTGCGTCCAAGATGGATAACCTCGAGGGGCAAAAGGGGGCTTCAGAGGGTCACGAAATGGGTTCACAAAGGGCTATCGATCCGCCGAAACCTCCGATCAGCACAGTGAGCGCCACAAACGAAGTTGAGCAGGGTAATTGCTCGAAAAACGACTCAATCAGCGCAAAAACGGGCTCTTTTGGACCGAATCCAGACGACACTCCGACTCGATCAGAAGTTCTACAAATCGGAGGAGGAAAAGATGTGGCCAAGTACTCGCATGGAGACGACAAGCGGGGCCGTCGACAACGCCACAAAGACGACAGCCTGTTGTTCGACTTTGACGTGGATATGACAGACGCTGTTCCCATTACGATGAAACTGGGAGTGCGTGAGAACAGCTGTGGAATGGTCAAAAAGGTGGCCAAGAGCCGAGACAGAGCTCTGCGGCGCGGGAAGCAGTTTTTCGATCTGCCTCTCAATCCTTCTGTGCATGTTTACGAGGATCCTGAGCCTGGAGGGTTTGAGGATCCTCTTCCAGACTCGCTGTACGAAGGAGATCACAAGCGGATGGAACGAGACGAGAAGCGGGTGCAGTCGACCGAGCGGGCGCGGATCATGGAGGAAAAAGACCGGCTGGTGACACAGATGGAGCAGCTCGAAAGCGGAGAGTGGTTGCGGTACATTGCGGGAATCACCAAGATCCACAATATGGGAGACAAGGAGGAGCTGGCCCGCAAACGCGAACTGACGCTCAAGGAGTGCCGGTTCATGGTCAAGTCGTACGAGCAGTTCAAGGAGCGCGAAAAGCAGTTTTTGGCGCGCAAAAAGGAGCTCTCCCTGGCCATGTTGAACGACCCAAAGTACGCGGACACGGATCTGTATGTGGAGAAGCCGTACAATGCCAGAAAGGCCGCAGACAAGGTGAGCATATTCTACCATCGTGCTCTGAATATTGAACAAGAGCTGGCAGAAAAAGAGGCTGCTGAAGCTGAGGAAGCGGAGGACGAGGAGGACGAGGAAGAGGAAGAAGAAGAGGAAGAAATGGAAGAAGAGTCATCTGGGGGAAGGAAACAAAAAGGAGGAAAACGACTCATGGCAACGAAAACCATCCCCCAAAGACCATCGTCTCGGGTTTCAAAGTCGAAATCAAAGTCAGTTTCGTCGAGAAGTACTCCAGCTAGAACAGCTCCCCCGAGTCCGCCTCCACCGCCGCCATTTGTGTCCTTTTTCGACAACCCCAAACTCGTGCCTTCGTTTGACGACATGTTGAAACTGCGACGGTCTCGACGAGCTCCTCTGGCGTTTGGAAGACCCATTCCCGAGCTGGAGGAGGTCGAGTTTGAGCTCCCTTGGTTGGAGTGTTAGACGAGATGTATGTATATTATTTATTTATTGGTTGTATATGGTGTAGATGGAATTTGGTTGCAGATGATGTGTCTATGACTGGTACTGGTACTGTAATTCTCTGTATACTGTACTGTAGGAACACAGGTGCTTGTAGTGTGGCTACAATATGGAATAAATTTCTCTTCTGTCGAATGAATGTGAACTGGACCAGCCTCTTTGGACATGGGAATTCACCTTAGATTGTCGAATGACTTCGGTCATACATTTAACGCCACTCTCTTAACAATGTTTCGCCTTCCTTAACCCGCTTTCTTCATTCTGCCATCTTACCCCTCCCAAATGCCAAGTAAACCACAACTAATGCATGAGCCCTGATGGAAGCCATGGAGTCTCTCTAAAACTCGCTTGAGATGGATTTGTGCGCCAAACTTTTTAAGGAAAACTAATTCAGCTACTCCGAGTGAGACTACGTAGGCCACTTTTTCTTCTCTAGCACAAATATTACGCCTCCTACAATGTCTCATCCTATGGTCATAATTTTAGTCCAACTTTATACCCCTCTTCTCACAACACACTCGAGATACCGTTGAAACATGTCACGTGGCAATCCGTTCACTGTAATCCCCAAGGAAACTATTCACGTGATTTTTGCACATCTAGATCTCGCCTCAGTATGTGCTTTGTCTCAGACAGACTGTTTCTTGCGACGTTCGGTGACTGAAGACGACTTCAAGGTGCAAATGGACGCTGTATGTCCCTGGTTCGAGCCTGAGACTTCTCGTTACAACACTTTCAAAGAGTGTGCAATGGAGTATCTTCAACGGACAAGAGGTAAGAAGTTTCACAGTCTGGAGGGATTTGAAGATGCTCCTTTTCTGGAGCCTAGAGCTGAGGATATGAGAGGGTATGTCGACAGGCTGATACAGAGAGCTGATGAAACTCCATCCAACCACATTTACACATCCAAATACGGAATTGAAGTCGATCTCAAACATCTCAGTATGTCTTCTCCACCGACAATTCAACACATCCTCTCCCTACCTCGGCTGTTTGCCACAATTCTCGGCCACAGAGGTATCGGGTTTGCTCAAGGACGGCTTCTGGTTCAGTTTGGTGACGAAGAGAAGCCTCGGATCCACGACTTACCATTATGTGACGATTACAGGATGATTCACTGTGGACAGCATGTGTTTGTTCAGGCCGTCTTATGGAACCCGTATTCGTGTGTCAACAGCAAATTAGAACTGTTCTACGCGTCCAAGAGGGGATTGATTCCGGCGATGGAATATGAAGAGAAGTATGAGCCAGTTGCGGTTTTCGACGGCTGGTTCTGGCTCGCTGATAATCAAGGCAGACTCAAGCGTTTTCAGGGGGGTCTCCATAGAGTTATCACTGAAGAGTTGGTCGATACTGGTGTCCAGAGTTTCGACTATCGTGACATTGGCAAGACGGGATATCTCGTTTTGCAAGATTCGAACAATGAGCGCCGTTTGTGGAACATGGCTAGAGGTACTGTCAGTGCGTTGTCGTCTTTCAGACTACAGACGACAGATACACCCATTTTTCTGACTTATCACTACCGTGGGATGGATAATGTTGGTCTTGGAATGACTGAGAGCGAGGTAGGGAAGCCCGAGAGAGCTCCGTTTGCTCTCTTTGCTTCCCTGCATCATTTGATGGGCAAGGAGATGTAACGAGCTGGGTGGGGGGTGATTTACAGAGGTGGTGATCTCGAGTGGATGAACTAGATGAGGTTATTAGATTTGCTGACAGTTCTTCTGTCAAATTCAGGCTGCTCAATACTATCAGTAGTGAGCACACCTTGAGACTCATCAAAGTCTGGATGTTCTACTTTTACATGGTCAGAAATATTGAGGATTGTCCCTTTCCGGTGGACCCACAGTTGAATGTGGGTCCACCGCTTCTCATAGTCTGTCTTAGATGCTATGTCCACAAGTACAGTAATAATATAAAGAATTGGCAAGGTCGTTTGAATGGGTCATAAATTGTTATGATGATGAGTGCAGCTAATTACAGAATCCAATTCTGAAGACTCTTCTGCTTCTTATAGCTTCACTGTATCGACTTTTTGCAGTATTCATTTATGAAGATTTTGTTGCCCAAAACAACCTTACCAGTTTACTTCCAATACTTGGTAGAAGGCTCCCTCAGGATGGTTCTGTTCTCACTCAAGGGAGCGTATTTAGGGTGTTCAACGTCCCTAGAGTGGACTCACAATGAGACGAAAGAGAGACTAATCGACTCATATGTCTGTTTATCGATACCGCACAATTGAGCTCTTGTATAGCGTATTCTGCCACGCTCCTTGTTCCTCAGGATTTTATCAATACGTTGAACTGACAGCTCAATACGAGGAACTCAATGGTGGTAAGACGTACTTGTAGATCTATAGAAGGGCTCACTGTAAATCAAGCAGGAGGGTATTGTGTGGTTTCCCACTCTCAGTACGCAGTGTACAGTGGCGTCTTCACCGTCTCAAACTCCACATTTTCAAAATTCCCATGTTCTCAAAATATTCTCAAAAGTCCTACAGTAGCTCAAAATTTCCTAATCAATTCCACAATCCCAATCCCACACACCAGCACAACACAATGAATCACCTGAAACTCCAAATTGCCTCCAATTGCTTCCAATTACGTACAATGCCTCCACGAGTCAACATTGATTCTTCCCAATGGAAAACGGTGCAGACATGACTCAGTGAAGTAGTCACGCCAAGACGAGGAGACAGGTTGGGGAGTCCCAACAAGATATGGGGGAGTGCAAGATGAGAAGTAAATGAAGTGACAGCACAAATTGAGTACACCACGAGTACATGAATGAATAACACAAAGTGCAAGTGCGACGACAGTAATAGGCAGCCGCTTTATTTCTTTTCACCCAGACTCACCGACAAGCACTGAGTATCCCTGTCTACATCAACCCAATCACCCTCCGTCACATGCACCTCGTATCGCACTCTTTGTCTCGTGTTCTGCCCAGATTTACCCAGATGGGCAATAAGATCCAACGGTGTCGCCAACGCTGACTTCAAGACTTCGAGTGCAACTCGGCTGGTTATTATTCCAGGCCAGTCTCGCTAAGCACAATACATTTGTACAAGTACAGTCCGAGGACATTCCCCTCCCCCACCCACTCGCTAAGAAAACCCGATTGTGAAGCCCGCAGTCTGAGGAAGATCGAGCGATGTCAGCTTTGCCACATGGAAAGCTGGAACATCTTTGTCTGGGCTGGACTAAGACGGAAAAAGCCTTTGTCCTACTGTAGCTTTGTCTAGCTCGCTCAAAGCTTGGTCCACGTCTCATCCGCACAAAGAACGCCACTGTGGCTGGTACGGGTTACCGGAGTTTAGCAGGTGACATTTCCATCATATACATGATGGCATTGGAAGAGATGTGCCCACAATTACTCGGTCTGAATTTTACAGAGAGCAATACACTTTCGGATGTTTCCGGTAACCCTAGTTTGAGCTCGCTGCTGCAACTCATTGACTTGTCGATACTGATACGATATACGAGGTTTCGAGATGCGAGATTGCGGGATACGAGCTCGAAACGTAACTAGCCAATCAATGACACGTCTTTTCTCCCCCACAGTCTCGCTAATCACCTCACCCGACACCTCCTATCCACCATCAATAACCAACACCTATACATATGGACATCCAGACCGGCGCACAGAGGTATGGAGCTCCCCTCATGCACATCTCTGAACTCTCGGCGCAGCTGTATACCCTTACATCTGCGTGAGCGAGGCACTGGGCCGCTGTATCTGGATCTGTTGGGACGGATGCCTCGTGAGGCAGGATACGAGGTACGTCATCGAGGGAGGATGGACAAGAACGAGAGGACAAAGTTCTGGACATTTTTCGGCCGTCAGACACGATGAGAACAGCAACCCTTCATCACCAACAAAATGGCCTGATGTCTGCCTCTTACCTTCTGTCTGCCTGCTACCCTCCGTCTGCCTGAATAACGCCCTTTAGTGCAAGCAAGTCAGAGCCGTCCATAATCTTGGCCATTCTTGACGACCAGTACTTCACCAGTGTACACCGTGTACACCACCAGCGCACACCAACTGTGCACACCAGCGCACAACGTCTTCCCGAGCTATATTGCTCACATGCGGAGCTGCACGATTCCGAGAACCGTGGGGGTTGGTATGTAGAGCAGCGGAGCATAAGACTATAGGGGTCAACGAGATTAAGCAGCAATGAGATAGCCGTGGTTAATCCGATTCGGAGATTCAAGCCGTGATCCAAGCTGCTATCGTCCGACACTCAAAATCTACAACAACCGTATGTACAGTTATAGCACCGCTCACCCTCCACTCCCTGCAGCGGACGGCACGTTAGGTTCTGTCTCAGCGAAAATACGGGCCAGGCGGCTGAAGTGAGCAATTGCTGGATGTCTCGACCAGCCTCCCTTGTGCTCCATCAAACGACTCTCCGTTGTTCTAGCGAATTCCAGACCTCCTGAGGGGATAATATTATGTGCACTGGGCCACCCTGGCTCGCAAGCAGATAATATAGGAGTCTGGAGGAGAAGTATTTGGGTCACGTGACACGTATGCCGGCACCCGCGCCCGCAGCTCTACATCTGCCCATACTGTCATGTAACCTTCGGTATGGTGTGCGGTGGGTTGGATGTTGTGTTGATGGAGTGTTGATGATGAAGTGAAGATAGGAGTGTGTCAGGGGTCGGAGGAAGCGCCAGGTGTTCCCAGAGAGTCAACAAACAAGCTAGCCATCCCCGTCCAGTCCCAACAGCCAACTCACTTCTCTAATCAGCCCACTACCACCCTCCGACAATGTCTCACCTCTTGTCTCCCTCACCTTGTTCACCAAACACAACACACATGCACGGACTGAAGAGCTGGTTTTTTCTGCACAGATTTCACGCACCGAGCCGCCGTACTCGATCCGCGCACTTGTCTTGTATTCCCGCTTCTCTTGTCCCCCAACCTCGACTTTTCTTGTTTGCACAAGCACCATGCATGGGTGTGCATATGGGTCGATTTTATGTCTGTCCAGCAGGATATATTTGCTCGTCGAGAACAAGTGAACCTCACTGGCGCGGTCACGTGAGCGGAAACCCCTATACCGACGATGCGCTCTCGCCAAAAATATCCACTTCGACCAGTCTGAGGGGAAGATGCTCACATGTGGAGAAGCCCACTGGAAGTCAACGGACGACATCAGACATACCGACGTCGGACATAATATCGACCGAGAGGAGCCGAAGGGAAATAATATGGATATGTCAGACAATGTCACCCTGCTTCTCATGCCCAAACAATAGCCACCCTGCTTCTCATGACTGCTGCCTCTAGAACGTGCGTTAGACTAACGTAGAAACGCAGAGCTGGGATCTAGCATGATAATGGAGCAGCCACAGATGCAATTAGGGCACGATCGGCATGGTCGGATAGGTCTGCTGTGCAGGGTGCTTCTGAGGTCACGTGCAGGCGTATTCGATTCTTGGCGGTTTTCCAACTAATATTATAGCATTTTTCACCCGATTATTACGGAAAATTCGGATAAACGGGAAAATTCGAAATAAATATCAAAACCCCCGCAACTGTCAAGATACTCACCATCCTCACTCATCTGAGCAACACAAGGACGAGCTCACGCCAAACAATCTCACCTTTGCTCGTCCATCACGTGTGCTCTCAAAGTCTTCGACAGCAAAGACAGGGAGAGATATACGAGGTATAGAGTTGGCGATAAACAGCTGGGGCAGGTTTAGCCGGTGAACGAATGTCACATGACCAATTATGTAAGCTGCCGCTTGAATCACGTGACCGCGCTCTGCAAATTCTTCGTGCCCATGTCGCTCCGTATCCAACCAACCTTGTCTGTACTTGAGCGGAAAAGTTGCTTTCATCTAAAACTAGGTTGCAACGGCGAAAGCCGAGGTACGTCAATTTCGGGCTGTGGAGTCACGTGAGCCGAATTTGGCAGCCATAGCCGTGTTCCCCGCCCGTTTCTTGTGACAGCCATGTAACTTTGGGCTGCACAATGGTCTTTGAACGCCACATGACGGGTTCTTATTCTTTCCTGTTTCGACTCACACCTTGTCGATCTCTGCATGATGTCGGAGGAGAGGAGGAGGGGATTTTGTGGAGATGATTGTAAATTGATGAAAAAACGGAATTAAATGGGGAAGTTGATTCTGCGGGTTCTAATCGACTATTTTATTCGATTTAAATTGCTCTTCCCGCCCTTTTATCACAAACACACACCCCCCATCCCCCCAATCACATGTCTCACTGACAAATAGCGTTTAATGTGGATCCACCTATAAGGGAGACATTTATGCAGGGTCTGGGGACGTGCTGGACGACGTATCGTAGCGCAAAAAATACTGCGAACGAGCTATAGTGGGGAAGAAGGGCTGCCTTCTCCGTATCCTAGTGTCCGATTACGTTTGTGTCCGTCAGAAAAAAAGCCCTTTTTAGCTAGCTTCTGTTACACTCAGAGTATACATATAGGGTTGAAAAAGAAAAAGGGTGGTAAAGAGGTTGGAGAGGAGATGGAGACAAGGCGAGTCGATGTGGGGCTTTCTTTTGTCAGATAATATCGATTCCAGCTCTCTCTCTCCTCCCAGATCGAGCTCCCCTGTTTTGACGTCGCAGTGCGTTTTCTGCGAGTCATTCATAATAGCAAGTTGATACATACAGCTGGTTTAGGTTGGTGTGGGGCAATTGCAGCTTGTGTTCTGGGCAGTTTAGTTCCATCTGGAGACTCCCAGAGTGACTGGGCTCTTTCTCTTGGGTTTTAGAACCCCTACCATCCTCTTCTTGTGAGGTTCTTCCCTCAACCTCTCTCTCTACACTTCTTACTCCACAACCAAGCCACTCGGCTGGGCTCCGAAAAGATCCCGTGTGCTCAAGATATGTATAACACGTCTATTTATCGTATCCGTATAGTGGCACAAAGACGAGCAGACAATGGGGTTCACGACAGCAGAACAATGACACCGGGCCTGGGTGTCTGACCAGTTCCCGTGTTTCAGTCTCATCAGAGAGTGGGCAATGACAGGTGACTCCATTGGCTTTACCGGGGTCTTCAATTGGCTTTACTGGGTCTTCAATTGGATCCACTCAGCTGGCTGCTCAAGTGGAGCTTTCTACTTAGCGAAAAACTGCCCAGAACTCAATCTCTGCAAAGAGCGGCCTGAGCTCGTACTTCGGGTCTATTTGAGGTTGGCAAGCATGCTGCCCTGAGTGGTATGTTTGTAGAGCTACCCTGCATGCACCACATGATTGAGTGTGGATTGTGGGGGAGCATACAGACTTCATCTTGATGCTTAAAGTACATCCTTGGATTCGCAAAGAGCCGGGCTCTTCAACGATGAGCTCGGTATTGTCCCTCTTCTTCTCCTCCCCCTTCTACCCCTTCACTCACCCCCACTATCATGCAGGACAGATCTCTCGACTTGGCTGCATGAAGCAAACCTCTTTCTCCGACATGCATCTCAGGCTGCCCAGAGCCTTGCACCACAATGTCGTCTTCTGGGTTTAGTCTTGCTTCAGCCTTGCTCGATAGACTCATACACCACTCATGTACGTGTCTTCACAGCCCCCAGAGGTCTGCAAATGAAGCACACAAAGACGAGAAGCAGACCTGTAGACTCCTGGAACCTCTTGCTCTCCTCCACTATCTCCACCTCCGACTATAGTGCATATGCGCACCGTACCAGGGCACATGCTGCAATGACGATCGGCATCAGCTCAAGCCGTCTGTAGCCGTGCACGGGCCGCTCTATCGTCTGTCTCGCATGTGCAGTGGATAAATCATATCATTTCCGTCTCCCGTAAACATAGCTATTGTTCTTGGACAATGTGAGACTTGCAAATTGCATGCAAAGTGTGTGGTTCTTTAGCCGCCTAGGAAGCAGACCTATTCGGGACAGGCAGTTGAATTTGCAGCCACAGTGAGACATTAGACCAACGGCCCATGCTTGCTTCGAAAGTCGTTGTCGAGCAATTGGATGGGTGGATGGTTGTTGGTTGGCAAAGGAGTCAAATGCTCTTCAATTGATGTGGCCAAAAGGGCTGAAATTTGGAGCAGTGGGTAAACGTGTGATTTGCGGAACATTGACGTACTCAAATTGCTCATAATATCACTATAACGCTCGCTATTCTCTCAATTCTCATGTCACGATGTTTGGAGAAAATAAACTACACTCCCAAGTTAGCCCGATGTTTATTTGCAATATGGAACATGAACTGGATGTGGCTTTGTCGTGAGTAAAGTAGAAGTTATAGCACAACAAGAACAACACCGGTCAATCCCCCCAGGTCCGCCCATCATTGTGTCACTTTTTCGAGCGATTTTGACCACTTTTGAAAATGCCTTTTTATTCAAACTAAGCCAAAAACGCCACAGAAAAGCCTGTAGCACTCAATTGCACTTCTACTGTCTGTGGTAGAGCACACTCTTTACATCGCTCTTAACGTGGCTTTCACCTTTCTCCTAACTTCTCATCCCTACTACTACTGAAACCCTCTCAACCAACTCGCCTACGGCTCGTTGGTTGGTTGGCTGCTCCTTGGTCGTGCTTTCATTAATGCATTCTATAAATACCCGTTAGTAATATCCCTTTTCCCGACGCTCGGCCTCCCGTCTTCGGGCCTCGGCCTCTCGCTTCTGCTTCGTTTTCTGGGCCCCCGAAGGAGCCACTCCAGTCATCAACTTGGGGCCATCTCGCTGGGTGTAGTTGATGAATCCCGACGTGGCGACATGCTCCGAGGTCGACGAGCCCGTTTCCGACGTTTTTCGCGACTCGGAGCCGCTCTCGGACACGCGTCGCACGTGCTCGTAGCCGTAGTCGTAGCCGTAGTCGCTGTTGTGTCTGTCGCGAGAATGGTACGTCTTTTGGCTGGGGAGAACGGTGTAGGCGGGGTTCCACATGACGGGATGGGAGGTCACGTGCGGCACGTGATTCTCCTCTTGGATTGAGTCGAATGCGGGCGTTGTGGAGTACTCATCGTAGGTCTCTGTTGCTGGCGAGACCAGGTTGGAGTAGTAGTAGATTGGCTCTGAGGAGGAGACGACGCCGACGTCGCTCACGTGACGCTTGTTGGCGAGGTTACGCTTGGGCGGCTGACTCAGCACCAAGGGCGCTCCGCTCGAGTTGCTAATCTCGTGGCTGATGAACTCCACGCTTCTCTTTCGCGGCACCGACGGCAGAGGGTAGGTGGCCGAGGACGGGGGAGAAGTGAGGGTTGAGGTGGGGGTAGTGAGGGCCGAGGAGGTGATGGAGGTGGTTGGCGTGAGCACCTGGGGGGCCGAAGAAGAGGGTATGGGTTGGGTCAGTAGTTGTGTTGATCGAGGCGACTCTCCGGTTGAACAGTCGACAGATGTAGAGGAGGCATTGGAGCTGGAGTTGGAGTAGGGAGTAAAGTGACGGGAAGAGTGGTCGCGGGCGTCGGAGGTCACGTGGCTGGAGTGGCCCGGGTAGTTTGAGTAAATGTACAGGTCTGGGGTTGTGTAGGCCGACTGAGGGTGTGCTTGGGTCAGATTATGAGCCAGATGTGTGTGAGAGACCATGTGAGAGGCGGCCGAGGGGTGGGCCAGGCCCAGGTCGTCGTCCATATCGTAGTAGAAGTCGAGTTGAGCGGCAGACATGGGAGCTGAGAGAAGAGAGAAGATGGAGATGGAGATCTGTGGAGGAGGGCATCCCCACGGCTATATATAAGTGGGTAGATATCGAGGAGAGGGGTTAGGGTGGTGATAAGTTGGCCGGGTTAGGGTCCGAGCTACCGAGCCAGGCATGTCTCGTTTTTGCGATTTGCGTCCGTGACTACAATTAATGAGATCTCACCCTCTTCTTTGTGAGGCCTGCATCAATGGGCAATCTTAACTTTTTCGACCCGTCCCAAGCAGAAATCGCAAAAATTAAAAGTGGAGAGTCTTGGCGCCAAAAGGTTTGCTGATTAGTGAGAGGCAGAAAAGCGGTGCTAAGAAAAGGGAAAAGTGGGAGAAAAAAACAAAGTCATAGAGTGAGCGGAGTACTGTCGTAGACGAGAATCTGGAACAAGGCCTTGAACCACATCTTGGAGGGCGAATGGGGGGAGTCTGAGGGAAGAATCTGATACACTGGCTGGATGCTAATTTCCGCACCACCAATCAAACCGTCACGTCATTCTCGTTCGAATGATATGCTTTTGTCGCCGATACCTCTTTCGTAACGTCTCCTGGCCCTCCCCTCGGCCACCCTTCGTTCTTCAGCAGTGGACCAAAGTATACTCGTCAGCTCAGCGGCTGCACTTTGCGATAATAATGCTCGCCCTGGAGCTTGCTGCCAGCTTCCATAGTGTCGACCCGTGGCATTGTTTCGCTGTCACCGCCCTCGTGCAGAATATTATCCACGTATCCGGTTGCGGATGTGGGTCGTCGCGAGCGTGGGATTTGCGCCGCTGTTCCTGGGCTGTAGCCACGACCTCAGGACGAGCTCAAGACGTAAATCGGACCCACTCGGCGGCGAGATTCGATTCTCCAGCTCGCCACGCCACCATCCAGCCGCTTTCTACACTTCTCCACGTCGCATCCGCTGTTCCGGCTAACTCTGTTGTGGTCAGGGTCAGGTACAGATGCAGGTTGGGGAGGGGCCGGTTGTGGACGCCAGAGAGGAGCTAGCGGGCAGCTGAAGGTACCAAATTGGAGCTGTGGACGTGACGGCGCCAGAACTGGCCCCAGATCCGCCATCGGGCCCAAACCCACGCCGCTACTCGCTGTCAAAGTCACACCCCAACCCTATTTAGCCTTTGCTCATCCAGGAACCAAAACAGGCACGCTCGGAACCGGTCTTGAGCAGGCACCGGTTTGCAGGGGGATGTGGGGATATCCGTGGAGAGCTGGTCATAGGGTGAGATGATTGGTCCGGTTTTTGGAGGGGTGAGTAGTAGATATGATTCGAGCTAATCGGGGTATTAGTAATTGGGTTTGGGTGGGGGGCGCAAGGACTATGATGATGAATACTGGGAGTGATTTGGAGTATGTATATGGAGTTGAACGGCTTACCAAACCTGATTGTACCAAATTCATGTCCTCACTAGTTCCCCCCAATTTCACCACATTCTCCATCTACCCGGGAGCTGTCAGAATGACACCCACGTCAACACCCTGCAGCACCTTATAGCGGACATGCTGTGACGGAGGGAGGTTGAAAAAAGGGTTAGAATTGAAGATTAACACTCCCAGGGCTTTTTGTGTTTTGTTTTTGTTGAGTCGTTGCTGAGCGTGTCAATGAAGAGCATACATGTCAATGAGGAGCATAGTCTCATACATTCAGACACTCGCGTTTGACGCTGTCGTCCGACACTCGCCCGGAGTTAACGGACGTGAAATCTCGCCGATGACATCACATGCCCCGGCTAGTCCGACTAGTCCACTCATAGCCGCGCCTCCTTGCCCAACTCACACTTGCCCAACTGAACCGTTATCTCTCTCCAAGCGGAAGGTGTCATGTGTCAGCTCGTACGCCCGAGGTTCCGTCATCCGGTGTCAACAGACGGTGTCAACAGACGGCTTCTTTGGCCGAGAAATGTCGCTATTAATTATGCCAAATGGGAAATTCCTTTTTGGGGTTATAGATGGGATTTATGGCGGTATACGTTGATCGAGTGTCTTGGTGGAGTATAGCAAGTCTCGGCCAAGAGTAGCAAGTGTTTCACCTCGAGCTGCTACATCCACTTCATTTCTACACCTCCTCATGTCCACACGTCAACAAGTCTACATCCCTTCTGTCACTTAGACGAGACTAATACTCACTCCGAGTTCATACTCGTACTCGCATGAGTGAAGACCCACGTGGAGCGTCACGTGGGCGCAAAATGCTACATTAGCTGGGTACCTGATATACGTAGCGTTCACCTCTCTATGATAGTGTGTCAACGTGCAGTAATTGCTTTTGGCCAGGGGTACATGTGGCTAAGGTGAGTAGTGCTGGAGCAAGGGGGTGCTGTTTGCGAGACTGGATATGCGGTGGCTGCTTGCCCGCTCGTATTTCATTTTTAATTCCGATCCATAGCAGCCAATATATATCTCTTGCATGGGGGTCAGCCAGCACCCAGACGCACGGCACTATTCTTATTGACTCCCATAAGTATAGAGTTGTGACTAGTCGGGGTAGGAACTCTGTTTCCAGTATTCGCTACCAAAATTACTTGAGCTCAACCAAGCAGCCACTGCTGCAGCGTGGACAGTTCGATACGTCTCTCAATATCCATAAAGCCAATGTATTATGTGATTATGAACGAAAAAGATAAGCCGCAAAAGACACATGCCGTCTTAAAAAGCTCTTGCCTGCTGTATAAATCGTGGGAATAAAGTCTGGATTCACCACAACGTCTGACTCTCTCTGACTCAGACTCAGACCTCCACGACATATGACGTTCAAATAACCCAGAAGACCATATCAGCACAGCCTCCAGCTAAAGAAAGGACTCGTCGTTCGCAGACGCAAACCCCTCTCAACAACTCTCTCAATAACTCGCTTCTATACCCCCACAAATTCAGCTTTGTATCCGTAGTGAGACACAATACGAGCTGGGTGTGCTGCACAATGAATTCAACACGAAGACGAATAGCTCCTCAACAAAGAACAGGTCACAAGAGGGCTGCTTCTGTTTTTCACGAGAATCTTGCTATACAAGTTTTGTTCAAGGGTGATAGAGTTGGGGTGGCTTTGAGGACTCCTCCACCTGGCTCAAAAGTGATCAGATTGACTCGAGCTTTGACATACAGACTAGATATAGCCAGGAGAAATGTCACACTCAAACACAACCTCCTCTGAACACAAATACACAATCTAGAGACGATACAGAAATCGGGATACTTATTGAACCTTATATAACTCAACCTTCACTAGCCGCATTCTGGGAAACACACAATAGCATTGCCTAAGCAGCCCATTATGGATACCTTTCGAAAGCTCCGGGTATGCTGGATTCCGTGGTCGAGCCGAAGTTCCCGCAGCGCTGATATTTGGGTTTCTGGAAGAGATTTAGTGGCAGTTAATTTTTAAGGTTGGTTACTGTATCTCGCTTAGTAATGGGGTCACGTGTTTTTTTTTGGGGGGTGCGCCCTCACTAGAGTGTTCTTAGGCAGCTGGTATCTTTTCAGAACTGTGCCTTTGTTTCTGGTCGTTCTGTGGTATTTCGTTCCTGTCACGTCAAATCGACATCTCCATAACACTTGCAAGACATGATAACTCATCTGTATGTCACCAGGGTCATCCCCAGTGTCTGAAATGTAATAGCTCTTCTGCCGATCAACTGCCTATGCAAATCCTAGCTTGCTATTTCTTACAATGGAGTTGTTTAGTGTCTGACCATTAGTGTACACAGCCTCACACAATGCAGAACGCCCACTTTGGCCGCTACTTGTACAGGCCCCAAAGCCAGAGAGCTCCACCCTATGGCACCCCCAATGCGCCCGCACAAGTGCCAGCTTCCATAATAATCTCTCATTTCGAACCACAGGCGTTTCTGTTGCGCACCCCCACTTTAGCCCTAACCTCTAGTGGCAGGAGCCCCGATTCCGGCACTAACCCGCTCTAGTAGGGGTCCAAGACTCGCTAACCAAACACGGCACGCGTTCCTGACGTTCCTGGACCTCTCCCGCTGGATTTAGTCGTGCCTGAAAGACCTAGAGTTGGCCCTGGTACCTGCTGAAGTTTCGACCCCTTCTTCTGGAGCTTGGGACCCCCCGAAACTATCGCAAATGAGCTCCGCAGGCTTGTCTACCCCTGCCTACTGTCGGCCTTTGCCACAAGAACTGGTACCTGGCTCTTATCATAGACCCACAGGGTTATGAGACCCACAGAGATAGAACAATGCTACTGTGACACAGAGAAGAGACAATGCAACAAGTGTACACAAACAAGACGATCCCCCACAGTGTCTCAGAGGATCCATCAACTGGCCACGATGATCACGTCAATATTTCCGCAAATGTGTGGATCTTTTTGCGTTTGATATTAATTCGGCAATGCACCCAGAGTGAACTGCAAGGAACAGATATTATAATATCCAGTGGCGGTCTAAATCAGTCACGTGATTCTAGCCCTGGAGAGGAATGAGGGGCCTTGTCAAGGTATCTAAGTGACTACAGGGTGACTACTTGTACGCTGTACAGGGCTAGCAACAAAGACGATATCATCTCACCTCTTTGTGTCTCTTTCGGGGTTTGAAAGTAACCTCTAGTGGCTGAAGAAAGCGGGTACCTCTCTGGAGTGGATCGCAACTTGTACGGAACGCTATTCAATCTGGTTCCTGGTATCTTGTTTAGATATCGTGGAGGCTGTGTTTGTAGATAGGGTGTTGACTATGTTGGTCAGTTTTGATGCGATTTGAGAGCTGATGACGCTGTTTAATTCGCCTCGTCCTGGTGAGTCTCCAGATACTGTTCTTTCTTTACCACGACGTCTGAAATTGTCTCCAGATACGTATACCTGGCTACCCCGCCATAAACTCGATATCGCCCTGAAAACCGGCTCAGCAGACGCCCCAGGCCCCAAAACGTCAATAAAAGACGCCCGGCACGTGACGGTGCTCCCCACCGGCGCGCACATTCTTTCTTCGCCATACGTGCTACATCTAAGACTGTCTTATCTGTGTATGCAGAATGGTGCCTGGCTATCTGAGTTAGTTTGGCGAAATACGAGGGTGGGATTGGTCCAATCACATGCGCAAGCTCAGGGTATGTCCCAAAGCCAAAAAAACCGCACTAAAGTGCGTGATATATGCCTAATACAGAGAAACCTTTGCCAACAATGTTACCATATCCGTAATAATGGTCGATGGCAAGGCCTAAAGAGGGCCCAAGCGGATATTACGGAGATGGAGCGGCCGTGACAAACGGTTAGTCAAGTCTTTGGACGCCTCGGACTAAAGTTGACGTCAGGAGAGACGGGAAAGCTGTCAGCAGAGGAACCGCCACAGAAACGGCCACTTATTCGAGACAGCCACGAGATTCTCCACAAGGCACGCAAACGCAAATGCGCGGACCCCGCTGCAAGCAACAAAGACTCCGCTTGTCTATACGTCTTTCTACTTCGATGACAATGCACCCAGCCCTGTCTCAATTCTAAAGTGCCACTGTGAACCTGCATAATCTGAGGTGGACGGTGGAAGATAGGCTCGTCCTGCTGCTGCGACCAGAGAGCAGTTGGAGCCGAAATATGGAACTAGTAGGACGCAAGGAGGGGGATACGAGCGGGGATAAAGTTGATGGGTCCAATTCTGGGCGATGCCACCAGCTATGAACGTTGCGTTTTTCGATATTCGTATTCGCCATGTCGGCGTCTATCAGTTAGAGGTCTCCGGCCCCGATTACGAGCACTATCCGCCGAAATATGTCCGATGTTGGTCGATGGACCCCTGTCATGAGTCTAACCTAGACACGACAGGTGTATCTGTGCGTCAAAGTCGGTGGTTATTGAGGTAGCGAGATGGGGCTTTTTGTGGCGGATAACGGCCGGTTTTTGTGTCATTTTGCACTCTCACGATTCTCTCCAAATGATTGTCATCGCTCATCATTTACCCCCCTCATCTACTCCCATTGAGCCTATTATAGTCCCGTATATCATGACGTCAGGGGAGATGAAACCTAGAGCCCGTCTTAGTTGAGAGTCACCACCACGTTGGTTAAGGTTGCCGATTGTTGATGAGCTAGGTTCAAGTACTGTAGAGCGGAGCCTAACTATAAGCGTGGAGAGTGGATCTCATGTCGATCACGTAGCTCCAAACAAACGGTGTGAGCGTGGTAAGGCACGTGACGGGCGGTGGATGTGTTCAAAAAATCAATTTCTATCGAAATACTGCAAATTACTGTTCATTTCTGCCCCTCTTCACACTCCAAGAGACCCACTCTCGTATTCGGACTTATACTGACAAGACAAGAAGAATAACATGTGCATGACAATCGTTTGTTTGTGTTTCATAATAAAAGCCAAACCTCGTGGAGACAGAGGGGTGATTGCGGGCGGGGATATTCTGACGGTGCGGAATTTGCAATATCTCAGGGAATTCTGCGTAATTATCACTGTCACGTGATGAGACGTCTGTCCAATTTCCCGTATTTTTCCAGTCTCTGCTCCCCCCACTATTCGCTCCCCAATCTCGCCAGTGTGAAAAAAGCGAACATTCAAGGTCCCCGGTAAACCCAGCAAAAGCAATGTTGGACCCTCGGGTACGTACATAGTCTTCGGGCGCTTCTGCGCCTCTTTCCATTGTATGCCAATCTGCAGTGACGAACACTTTTGCGCCAGCCACGAACCGACTTTGACGATCGTCCAGACGTCGTACTGAGACAAATGCACCGCCAATCGAATCTGCTGAATCAGGGGAGTTTAGATTTGCCATCGAGCATCCCATCGCGGAGCGCGTCGTGGAGCCCCAGCCGTCTCAAATCCGCAGCGTCCCGCAACGTCCTGTACTCCACCAAAGTTTCGTTCCTTTGCCTGGGACTTGTTGGAGCACGCACGTGATGCGCGATCCAACAAGTATCTGGTGGGGTACGTGTGCAGACGAGAGCTTTGAGGTACAGGGCGGGCTGCATTCGGACATGACTTTGTTCGTTGTTTGCGGGCGAGGAACAATGCCTCCAGGGGCAACAAGGGTCTCGTTGGAGAGCTCTCGATGGCAGCAATCTAATGGCGTAGTCTGCGTGCTTCCATTCCGTGTGGAGAAGAAGATAACTCCGACGTTGTGCATGCACCCCAACCCCGCCTGGTGCGTCCAGGCATGATGAATAAAGAGCTCCGGTTAATCCTGACTCTGACGGTGCCTCACAATGGTTATGTGCTCAGTGCAGAGTGCATGGGTGTGCGGTGCGAGTAGCTACCATTACGGCCAGTATGGACATACCGTGAGATGAGTCTAAGAGAGCATACTAAAAGAACAATGTCTATAAGTTCAGTATGTAGTGCAAGACCACCTCAATCAGTTTAGCACCAGTCACATGACCAACTTCGATTTCTCGACAAAATTTCCAGCAACTATTTCTTCTCTTTATTTTATTATCGCCAATCCAACTTGTCCAAGTCTGCAGCACTTTTACCCTGCCGGAACCCTGATGTTATCCTGACCTTGTTGACGCACATAAATTGTGGCGCAGTGTGAAGAATGCAGGAACGTGTCCATGTAAGCCATTGTACTGTGAGCTGAGACAGGGGTGAAAAAGTGGTGGAGTTGAGTGGAGCCAAGTCATGTGATTTTCTGTTTGACGGGGGGCACTCGTTCACGTGACTCATCATGTGATAGAAGGGACAGATCACATGACCCCACGTGACTTGACACCACTCGACTCTCAAGACGTATACATTCCTGTAGATACAGTTAAAGACACGGTTAGAGACTAAAGAGATGGACATGGTTTGAGGTTTAGAGGAGAAGAGGTTTTGAGAGAGAAAAAAAGAGTGGATTTAGGCGATCTAAGCGGGCATCTAAGCGGGCGGTCACGTATACGTTTGTCGTGGAGGAAATCAAAGATTAAAAAATAAATTTATTTCAATGTAGTAGTTTCTGAGGCGTATGGTTTGGAGGTTGATGGTGTGACTGACTAATGTTTTCTAGTGAGTGAAGAAGTAACGTCATTTGGTGACTGGCAGATTATTCGCTACAGTGAAAACTGTGTGTTGTCTGACCGGCAGACTAACCACTTCATTGTGTGTACTGCTAGTCTCCTGACCGTGCTGCTCGAAACAAAGCCTTCGAGTTTGGTATGTACCGTACCGTCTATTGTTTCTTCCTGTTGGGCTGCTTGGTCACATTTTCTGTCACCGTCTGAAGCAATGGTACAGCTAAAGTACTATCCCAACTGTTCAGCCGTGCTCTAGTCCATGAAACCACGCTAAAACCGCTGTGTAATCATGACAACACAGGCGAGATGTACCATGGTACGACATAAATGCACCTCCATCTTCTGCTGCCTTTAAATCTACTCCACAGGCTGCCTCCAAATGTCAACAGTCTTGGCTCTTGGTAAACTCGGTCCATTGTCTCGCGCCCTCATTCTTCTGGCACGACACTACGGCTAGTGGCTTGGTATCAGCGGAAGACCATTATTAACGAGTGGCTGCCAAAAACCGGTGAGCTGTAGGCACATCCGCGCCGGGGCTTTGTGCTCTAGCTCCTCGTCCTTCCTGACCCGGACCGCTGTAACATGGACAACAGCGGCACGTTTTTCTGGGCAACAGTCGTGTAACATTGAGATGTGAGGCGGGAAAAAAATGTGGGCCGGGTTACGAGTCACGTGAGAGCGGATTGAGAGAATATTATGCGTAGAGTGAAAACGAAAAGAGAAGAAATTTGTACAAGATGAGGATGACTAAAAGAAAGATCTTGATGTTCTTGAGTCCCTCAAGTCTCTCAAGTCTCTCAACGAGCCACTGACTCATCTCATCTCTACCTGTAGTTACTCAAGCTGACTCAGTGCAGCTGTGTGTAGTACCGATACTCGTAGATCACAACTACCACCCTCGACATGTTACCCTAGTTCTCACCTCCTCCAGCGTCGGATCATCTCTGGATTCGATATTATGGACATGGTCTTTCAGTCAACTACACTTCGGAAAGTTCAACTAAAGTGGAAAAATAATGGAGAGTCGTGTTCCCGCAAAAATAAAGCTAGAAACTCAAGGACTTGAGTGAGACATTAAATTATGTGTGTGGACGTCCAGAAATACTTTTTGTAACCCTGACATATGTCCAAGTCATTTGACAATGTCTCTCCCGAAGACAGAGATACCATCTCCAGTAACTTTATATTAATGTGGGACGAGTTTAAACGTGATATCGATCGTGAAATGACGAATGGGTTGATATCTGCTCATGTAGTGATCCAATTTCAAAACAGAGCTGTCCTTTAGATTCAGAGCAGCCTGGTTGCCCCTGAGTCAAAAATTCAAGTTGTTTTGACTCATATTTGCTTTCTCTAAAAACTCACTCTTGACCGAGTTCGCCTATCGGAAACTCGCTCTCGACCAAAGCACTGGATAACCAACTAACAACAACCGAGACCCTAAGTACAGTTATACCAGCTTTCTGAACCATTGATCACCCTCCTCTAGCCTGGCGCAGGGTCATGCTAGACGCAGGTATGTATCATGACGTCGCTAGCTCGATATTACGTCACCCCACAAGATCTGACGTCGCGAATATGCTGTCATGTCGTGCAGACACTGTCTCTGACGGCCCGAAAATTGTGGCCGTAGAATCTAGCAGAATATCTCTGAAGCCGCATGGTCTTTGTTCGAGCTGACGTCCCCCCGGCTACAACAGTCCACCACCCTAGCCAGCACTAGTGTGGATCTTAGACTACCGGGCGCGCATAGGGTGATAGTCGCATTGTTGGGGTCGGAGAAGTCGGCGGATGTCACGTGAAGTTTGATATGCTTGCGTTTTTCAGCGTAGTATTGATTTCCGGGGGTTGGTTGAGTTGGTTGAGTGTTTGAGGAGGTGGAGGTCGCAGGAGAGCTTCCAGATCTTGCAAGAGTTCTCTTACAGATCTTGATCCAGCCTTAAATCATATTATGATAGCTTTTGTAACATATTACCTGGTTACATTCCTCTAACACAAGTTACATGTTAGCATCTGATCGTCTAACATGAGAAAGCATGTCTCCACTTGCTCTTGTTTGCTAGAAGTCCACTTCTCCCCTTCCCTTGTCATCTCGTAAACCTGACTCAGCCCCTTGGCTGCTCAATCTGGCATCTGTAAAGTTGAGCCCGTTGCACCGCGAAAAATCGCCCTTTTAGCGTGTAGATCGGATGCTACTCTGAGTAAGGGGTAGTGGTAGGTAGGAGTCAGTGAGTGGGTAGTGGGAGTTGATTAAACGAAAATGGGAGAGTCAAAACCGTCAGTTCATTTATCATCAACCAAATCACGTGAACAATCTCGCATACTGTCCGCTTCCTACCTTACCTGCTCCAACCCGTCAAACACCAGTAATCCCCCGGGCAGCCACTGCAACCACATCTACAACCCTGGGTAGACTATCCGTGCGTGCCGCAAACCCGCCCACGTTGACAAGCTACTAGCGTGTCTTTTAGCGGACAGTGAGGCTCAGTTAGTGGGGAAGGCTATTCGGAGAGATAACGCGTGTCTGGGAACGACCACGTCTCGTGGGTGGCGGAATCACTCAGCCCCTGAACCGTCTCATCTCTCTGGTCCAAATTCCAAACTCGGATCTACAATAGCTCTTCTGGATTCAGATTTAGACCCACTCTTGTAACTCTGCCTATGCTCCATCTGTCCCTTGCCTCTAGTTTTGGTCTAGTGGGGAATAGTGGCAATCTTAGCGGGATCCAAACGGATCCAAATTAGCGCGCCCCATTTAGCGGGGCCAGGCAGACTAGAGCTAGCTGCATGAGCTGTTGCAACTGATTACAACTGCCTCCATCGTGCAGGGTGGTATGACGGACAGGGGGTAGGTTTTTCTGATGACGTGATGAGCTTGGTCACGTGACAGGAGACTAGCCTGGAGCCGGTGGGGGTTGACGTTCTGCTTTGGGTGTGACACTTGCGCTGTCTCCCTTTGGTCACGTCAGATCTCAAAGTGCTAAAAATCGTTCCTAGACTAGTTAGCCGCCGTATGCCTACTTAGACAAGGCTAAGCAGGTTACATTGTTGTACTTGGGCTGAAATTGAGTTGACCAACTAAAGTAGCGCGGAGCTTAACTAACTGTGGGGATAAAGAGAATGCAGACTAGGGAGCCGCTAGGTGACAATGGGGAGCTGTAGGGATGTGTTCACCGTGTGTAGTGAGCTCTCGTGAGTTTTCTGAAAGCGGAGCTTGCACAAATAGGGGTCTGACAAGACCCCGAATACGACCGTACAACAGATACCACCTCAGGGGCCACTGGCTGTGCCAACGAGCAGCATAGCAAGCAGCTTTTGTTTGTCCAGAAATCTAGTGGCTTGGAAGGACTTGGTTAGCGCCATGAGACAAACAGCCTACTGGGCAGTACAAGGGTGCTGAGAGCCACATGGGGTGGGTCTAGGCTTGGAGAAGCAGAGCTAACAATCTGGGGTTGCGAGACTAAGTAAATGAGCGTCTGGAGAGCCGAGAATGCAGGCTTGTACTGGGGAAGAGGTTGTAGTGGAGTGAGCCGAGGTTGACCCAGCTTTCGGTAGCGAAGGCCAGAGGTCTGAGCGGACCCAATGGGCGGTGTTCCTGGGTAGTGCATAAAACGGGTGATGCAGACAACTTAGACCGAGATACAGAGATATCGTCATTCTCGGTTGACGTCATGGGGCCGATATCTGTCGGTATGAGGGTATCCAACCACAGGGTTGAGATGAAGAGGTGAGTTAAGTGGGTCAGGGACAGAAATGAAGAAAGTGCAAGTTCTAAACTCGTTTTTCACGTTCAAATAGTTCATCTAACAAGTTCTCCAACTCTTACAGCCTCTCTGGAGCACTTCTACGACTTTAGTCAGCATTGAGTGCTCGAATGAACAAGTGCAAGTTACAGAAGCCATGGAGAGACTTGAGACAGGAGTACAAGTAACAACCAAAACAAGTCTCTACTTGTACTTGCAACTCCAAGCCCCTCGTTCGTCCCATTCATCACCCAATGTTTCCACTCACTCTCACCAACACCATGACCCCATACACCCTCCATTGAACCACTCCAACCGCACTCATTCAGAGGTTCCGATTTTTTCAAACCCAGCCCAGAATTTACTTGTACTTGTAGTTCATAACCCAATAACCACCTCCAACCCGCTTACTAAGCCACACCTTTTCCACAATCATCGCCACCGTTATTTTTGGCAGTTACACACAGCCAGCACAGCCCTTATCGAGACAGTAAGCAACTCACCCTGCAAACGTCCCCCAAATATAATCTGGCAAACTCTAAAATTCCGCTGGGGGTGGTTATCTGGGGTTGGAGGGGGGCTATGGAAAATCAAAAGGCACCGCAATACTCAGTAGAGACTTAAGGGTAACTTTACCGCAAAAAACCCACCCCTCACCATACAAAAACACTCTCAAATTTACCCCCGCATTCCTCCCCAAATCAAATCAAATTACAGGTCCCATTGCCACTAGATAAGCTTACCCTAACCCTACGGAGCTGTCTCCTGGCTTGAAACGGTTCTTCATTATCTGTGTTCAAGTAGAGGTGGAGGTGAGGAGGATAGCCAGAAATAGTTATCACGTGACCAAGAGTACCCTGTCAAAATTTAGCCCCTTTTCGCCGATTACTCATCATTTTAAGGACACATTCGCTGCGCTCATATGTTCTCATGTGTCGCTCATGTGCATATCTCCTGCCGTAATTAACTCACCTCTCTTCCACTCACATCACACTCACCACAACTAAGCAAACACGAAAATGAGCTGGAATGGATTCAAAAAGGCCATGAACCGGGCGGGCACGTCGGTGATGATGAAGACGGGTCACGTGGAGAAAACGGTGGATCGGGAGTTTGAGACCGAAGAGCGACGGTACCGAACGATGGAGACGGCGTCCACCAAGCTCAACAAGGAGGCCAAGGGCTTTTTGGACTCGCTGCGAGCCATGACATCGTCGCAGACGCGCATTGCCGAGACCATTGACGCCTTCTACGGCGACGCGGGCACTCGGGACGGCATTTCCAAGTACTACTTGCAGGCTGTTCAGGAGCTGGATGCCGAGACGGTCAAGGCTCTGGATGGTCCTTATCGGGAGACGGTGCTGGATCCCATCACGCGGTTCTGTGCTTACTTCACCGACATCAACGAGGCCATCAAGAAGCGTAACCACAAGCTGATGGACTACGATGCGCTGCGACACAAGACCAAGAAGCTGATTGAGAAGCCCAGCAACGACGCCGCCAGACTCCCTCAGGCCGAGAAGGAGGAGCAGATGGCCAAGGAAATGTACCAGCAGATGAACACGCAGCTGATCGAGGAGCTGCCCCAGCTGATCGATCTGCGGGTGCCGTATCTGGACCCCTCGTTCGAGGCTTTGGTTAAGATCCAGCTGCGATTCTGCACAGAGTCGTACACCCGGCTGGCGCAGGTGCAGCAGTATCTGGACGCTAGCAGTCGAGAGGAGTACGCCAATGGCCAGCTGGACTCCAAGGTGGAGGATCTTCTGCAGAACATGCGCGAGCTGAGCATTGCTAGTTTGGGCACTGCCACGAAGTAACGAGTTCACGAAGTGAACGAGTGAGCGAGTGAGCAGTGAGTGAGTGAGTGACTGGGTGAGTGAGTGAGTTTACGAAGTCACCGAATTAGTCGTAAACTTGCTCACAAACGATTTCACTCAGTCCAAGCCGGCTCCAAACCACTAACAAGCGTTAGGAAGCGCAGAGTAGACGAGAATGTATAATGAATATATGATAAGCATGGTTGGCGGGGAGCGGTGGGGAGGGAGTGCACGTGACCCCATTCAATTGACCTGGTTTACTGAGCTCTCAGATTGGACGACCAAGAGTGGATAGCTTTTCCATGTGCGGTGCAGTAATCACAGCCATGCAGTGAACTAGAGCCAGGCGTGTCTGCAAAGTACAAGTACCGTAGATGCTATAATTGTACGATTATGGTACCGTTCAGATTAGAAGCGGATTGCAAATCGATTGGTATGATTTTTGTTTCAAAAGGCCTTGTCGATCTGCTTCTGGGGACGTTCGAGCGTATTGTCAGGAAGTTAACCACAGTATGGAGAACTAAAAGAAAAGACAAGTGCATTTTAAACGCTAGAGCTTCACAAAGGTAGCTCCGTTCGAACTGACTGCAAATCACGGCTCTAACGGTTTGATTCACCATGAGATGTTGCTTCAATCTGATTCAAGAGACCAATACAGTACAGTAACTGTACATGTTTGAAAAGAAGGGACTATCGTACGGTTGAAAAAAAGACAAGCCAAAGAAGACTGGACTGAAGCGATAACCGGTTCTGTTATTTCTTGACTTCTTTGTATCTCCCTCTATCTTCAGATAGCACTTTTTAGGGTGTTCTTGGCTTGCTTCTCAGAAGCCATCAGGCCAGAAGTGAAGACATCCGCGGATAAGAAATCCAGAAAGCTACAATCGGGGTCCTTGACTCATGATATCATCGGAGACGAAGACCGAAAACAATGAGTCGATACGACTCTCAGCATTGGCCCTTATCTCTGCACCAATGCTAAGAACAACACCAGGCTCTTGGGAACTAGAGAATGGCGGAGGACTACTTTAGAGAGTCTTAAACGTCGATAAAACTGCTAGCCTGTTTGACTAGCCCGGTGATTCTAATGTCATTTTCGCAAACTAAACGTCGACATAAAAGCTAGCCTGTTGGATTCAACTGTCATTCTGCTAGGCTTGCGTATGTGAACGCCCTCGTATCAGGATACCTTTTGAAACTACCGCTAAGACGCTTATTTTTGGCTGAATCAGCTTGTTTAGGACCAAGTGTCACTTTCTAGAAGGCAGGTTGTTCCGCGGAGGAACTGTCCGACCATCTCAGAAATTGCTCTCCCAAGAGAACAGAGACTACTATACGAATTCAACATAAATCAGATCGTAGAATTTATAGGTCAGTCGGGCTGCTCGATAGGAGTTTCTTGCATTAACATCTCTCTCCAGCTTCAACTCATCAGCTCAACACACACCTTTAAGTTTCGTATAGCGTCGGGAGCTAAGACCTAAGATACTGATAGAGCAAGATACTGCGTTGTTCGGAGACCGAAGATTTGGGCCTCTAGCACGTGAATCGACGTCACCTGCTTATGTTTCGTTCCACGGACCCAAAATGTGAAAGAATGACGCACTGAACGTGACTTACAGAACGAGACTACTGTATGTACTGACAGTGACTAACGGCTTCTCTACAACTGGGCTAGATTGTTTGAGTACTAAAGAGGAAAGAGAAGAAGTCAGCAGATCTGCTAAACAGAGAAAACATACTGTTTTGGACAACTCCTGCTCTTTCTGGGAAGACGTTCAGCCACAGTTTGGGGTGACTGAGTTGTACCTGGTAGTGACATCATAAAACCAAAGTCGATGTCCTCTATCAAAGCGTTTCAGATTCTAAACTAGCATCGTGCATCACACCAACCATCCAATCAACACTTTCAAAACTCCCACGGACGTTTCATGTCTCTGCAGCCTCTTCACCCTGTTTATCTCCACCGAGTATGCACCGCTCTGACACATGTAGATAGCCCGATCGGAGAGGATGACGAGAACAAAGAGTCGATAGTATGATTATGTCATGACATGTCTCGGCAACAAAGAAGTCCTCGAAACGGGTTAACGTTGGCCGGGACTCCGAAAATGCAAAAAGTCATTCAAACTGTACCCAACCTATGCTCGACAAGACATTCCACGCATTTGCCCGATTCTCTTGCAGTTGATAATTGCTTCAAGACGACCCATGAGCGCCCACCTATTTGGTATTATTCACCCCTGGCCTCGTATTATGCCTCCATTCAGCTGTCTCCACCGCCCACAACTCCGGCCAGAATATTCTCCCTTTGCACGCGCTCAGACCGATTATTATCCACCTATATGACCCTGGCTTGGCCGATCCCGACCGTGACAGACGTCCTGGCAAACCGCTGTCAACTTGGGCGCACCGTGAATATTATGAGATGGAGTTAGTGCCCGTCTTAGCATGAGGGGGAAAGACTACCGCGAAGAATCGTCCAAAAGTGGCAATTTGTCAGGCAACCACCGTCAGACCAGCTAATTCAACCATCGCGCTCCCAGAATTCAACCCTGCTACCCCACATTGTCTACTTTGGCATATCTATAAGCCTGCTCGCCAAAAGGTGTGCTGCACAAGCACGTCAGTGTTAGCGTATCTCATATGGACCACAGCACTCTAAAACTGACAGCTATCAGCCCTGTCAACGTCAGACTGTCATTGGAGCCCAGGTGCGGATAAGTGGCGGAAAGAGACGGCAACAGACGGGCCGAAATGCTTACTTTTGAAGGAAGGAAAGAGGAGGGGGAGGGGACGTTGAGTCAGATTAAGGAGAGCTAGAGAGAAGCGGAGTTCAAATGAGGATGATCAGGAATTGGGGGAATTCAACCATATTACTTTCGTCAACTCGAGACCACCCTATCACCTCCAAAACCACACCTCAACCCCCGCTCCCCCCTCAACCGCCACTTTTGCTCCATCTGTCAAACAACCAGCTTACTGATTGGGGACGAAGACATTTGGGTCTTTACGTTTGGGTTACGACCGCTAGCATCTAGAGCGTCTAAAGTCGCTTCATTGACGTCTCTACACATGACGTTTCTTGGCCCACCGAAGTGCTTGCATGCCTTTAAGCGAGCTACCCTAGCTTGGACAAAGAGAAGCCAGGATCAATCTGTTTGTGCTCGAACCAATATGCTTGTGCTCGAACCGCCTCATTGTTCTCGTTCACCTGAACCTCAATGGCCTTGTTGATGATGCCATGTCTCACCATTGGGGTTCTCCACAAATATTATTGTTGAGAATGAGCACTGAATGGCTTTCTTTCGCTGAGAATGGAATTCCTTCCGCTGGAATGAATGTGAGACGTAATCTTCGGTCTTTATCCTCTTACTTGTTGTCGTGTTTCTTCACTATATTATTCACCGTTCAGTGCCAACATAACCTTCATATACAGCCATTATGGGTATCAAAACGATCAGCACGACGGGCCGGTTAAGCCGACAAAGGTTAAAAGATCCTTGCGTTGCTCCTGCGGGCGGTATCACCGGAATTGGTTGTCTAAGAGATTAAGGTGGGGATGTTACTATTTGTTTTTTGATTGAATAAATAATATGGTCAAGTCTGGTAGAGAGTGTTGTGGGTGAAGGGGCCATGAAAATGGGTTGTACTGTTCCGAGTAGAGAAAACACGGGTAAATTGGAGATATTCTGGATTTACTTGGTAGGCAGTTGATTTTTTTTTAAAATCACATTATGCATGAACTTATATACGGGCGTTGAGAGTCCCATAGTATTGTCCACGTTGTGAGGGCGATTGAATGAGTCAAGAAACTCGAGCAAAAGCCAACTAAACACTCACATGTGCCAACTAATTGTAACAACGGCACAATACAGCAACAGCTCCCCCAAAGCACGCAATAGACCCGCAAGTCCGCCTTAACCTCCCAGAATCATTAGTAATCCACCTAATACCATTAGAAATCCACCAACCACTACAACAACCCACTCCCTCATGTCTCGTCCCTGCCTATAATAAATATCCCCAAGCTGATCCAAGACTAACGGGCCCTTGCAGAGATAATAACTGTGGTAATATGGCCCACCAGTGCCTGAATAAATCACGTGACACGGTAATACGGCGCCCAGTACCTGAATAAATCACGTGACACACCGTGACTAAAATCCGGCTGCCCAGAATCCAGCTGCCAGAATCCAGCTTACCCCTGAATCTACTCAGTGCCTTGCCATGTATGCCGTGTGGGTCCGAAAAAGCAAGTTCAAAACAGAGAGAGCCAGTAATATGGGGTTTTGAGACATGCTGTGGTATGTACGGCTTGCGGAGAGCCCAAATGAGACATTTGGCGTCCCAATCGGGCCTCACAAGTCTTCCAGCAATACCACCCCGGACTGTTTAGCGATGCACATTAGGTTGTGTTAGTGCGGGTTTTGGACGGTGCTCTGTAGATCTTTCAGGGCCTGTTTTTTGCAGGGAAAAAGGCGAAATCAATTCGTTTTTGTCGTCGTTCGCTTGACGCGGAAATCCAGCGCTCCAGCCACTCTCATCGGCCCACGACGGACGATATTAAACCGTGAGCGAATAATACGCCAAAAAATACGCGCATGTTTTTAGACGCTTTATTTTAGGTTAGTAAAGTGCAACCATGGGGGGATTTTGGGGGGGTTCGAAGGCGTTACAAAGGCATTGGATGAAGCTGAATTTCTAACAGTACGTTCCCGGTCACGTGATGACCACACTGAAGAAATCTGATTTCTATTACCTCCTCTGTAGCCCTTCCTGTTGCAATCCCACCCTCCCATCTCCATGGCAACATACAGCCCAAACCTAAAGGTGCAGAATCAAAACAAGAGTTGCATGGAAGGTGTGTAGAAGTGTGGGAGATGGACAGCTCTCTTGCAATTGACATATCGGCCTGGAATCGACTTTTCAAATCACCATGGAGCACTTCACGGCGCACGACGGGTCGTTTGCGTTCCCGGACTCGCTTTTTCCCGAGGTTCAGACCGGGTATCCGGCTCTTCCGGCCGCCCCCACCGACAAAATCGACGCTCTCAAGACTGTCTACGAAACCAGCATAGTGGCTGTTCAGAGCGCCTCGGGCTCGTCGCAGCATCTGTCGCAGTTTTTCCGCTGGGCCCGCGATGTTCTCGATCTCAACGAGCTCCATTACGGTCTTGGAGACGCCGAGGTTGCGTTTGCCAAGACCGTCGTTCAACACACAGCGTACTCGGAGAGCTCCGAGGGCGCCAAAAGCCCGTTCACCGGCGCGGCGCACTATCTGCTGGGTTTGGCGTCGTTATTCGGCTCCAGCGAGGCTTCTGGCGGCTCAGCAGCGGCTCTGGAACACTTCAAACAGGCGGCCGCCAACGGGTTTGCCAGATCGTACTACCGGCTGGCGGTGGAGTTTGAGTCACGTGGCGACGTGGTTCACTGGAAGGAGTGTCTGGATCGGGGAGCGGCCAAGGGCGACTCTGCGTGCTGTTTCAGACTCGCCATGGCGTTGTTTCAGGGCCAGCTGGGACTCCAGAGAGACCCCAATCTGGCTTATGAACTGCTACAGTCTGCGGCTCGGGTTTCCGATCCCGATTCGCCCCAGCCAAGCTACGTTCTCGGCCTGCTGCTGCTCGGAGAACTCCCCGCGATCCGTATAGATGGATGTGTCGAGCTGGAGAGTGCCGTCAGTAATCCCACTCCTCAAACGTCCCATATGGCGTTCAAGAACCTGGAACGGTCTGCGTGGCTGGGATTTGCGCCTGCCCAGATCCGCATGGGTCGAGCGTGGCAGGGCGGAGGCAAGGGCTTCGATTCGGCCATTGCTCTTCGTTACTTTCACCACGCCTCCAGACACTACCTGTACCAGTGCTGGCGGCAGAAGGACGTGTCTCAGACGAGCGGAGAAGCCGAGCTGGAGGTGTCCAAGTGGTTTCTGTCGGGCTGCGAGATGCATCTGGAGGCCAACGAGCCCTGGGCCTTTCGATTCGGCCATGTTGCTGCTCAGGCCGGTAATACTACGGCCGAGTTTGCCCTGGGCTACTTTTACGAGGTGGGCATCTCGGTGAAGAAGAGCACGGCCGACGCCAAGTACTGGTACACGGAGGCGCTGCGACACGGGTTCACCGAGGCACGTGACCGCATTGATCAGATGGAGGAGAGTCCTCTTGACAAGAGTCATCATCAAAAGCGGCTGTCTTTGCGTCGAAGCAACACCAAGCGGTTGAAGGACGAGTTCAAGGAGAAGCTGCGAAGTGGACGCGGTGGACGGCCTTTGCGGTCGTATTCCGTGGCTGATCCCGAGAATCAGGAGAGTCGTGGAGAGGTCACTTTGGAGCTTGAGGAGGTGGAGGAGGGTGTCGAGGAGGGTGAGACGTTGGACAAGGCGGGGGAGGCTGACGCGGTTGACTCGTCCAGCGTAGCCGACCTGGCCGTTCCCGTGGGATCTGTCATGGCCAGCTTGCAGAACCTCCAGATGAAGGACACGTCTCAGTCGGCGGACAGGATGCTGGACAGAATCAAGGAGATGAAGCTTGAGGAGGAAAAGAGGGAAGAGGAGGAGAGGAGGATTGAGGAGAAGCGAGCCGAGGAAAAGAGAATCGAGGAGGAAAAGCTGGCTCAGGAGGAAGCTGAACGACAACGACTCATTGAGCAGGCCAGAGAGGAGGAGAACGCGAGGCGAGAACTGGAGGCCAAGCGACTGGCCGAGGCTCTGGAGAAGGAGCGGCTGGAGGAGGAGGAGCGGGAAAAAGAGCGTCTGGAGCAGGAGCGTCTTGAGAAGGAGCGTCTCGAGCAGGAGGAGAGGGAGAGACTGGAGAAGGAACACCAGCAACAACAAGAGCGAGAACGGCAGGAACAGGAGAGACAGGAGAAGCTGAATCAGGAGCGGTTTGCCCCTGCCGAGTCTTCCGAACGTCCATCTACTGCTTCCTCTGGTGTCTCTTCCGGTACTACTTCCACACCCCCATCTACAGCTTCTTCAGAGGGCTCCACCTCCTTCGAAGGACAGTTACTGGAAGCCGAGAGAATTCACAAGGAGGAGCAGCGACGATTGCGGAAGGAACACAAACGAGCGCTCAAGAAACGTGCCCATAGTGAACGTCTTTCTGCTCCCTTACAACCTCCTCCTCCTCCTCCATCTTCCATTCCCACTTCTTCCCCCGCTGATTTGAGACGCGAAAAGATGCTTCAAAACGTCAGACAACGGGTTTCTTCCGAGAGTGTCAATACTATCAATGGAACTCCCCCCGCTCCAACCGAGTCTGCTCCTCTTCCTCCTCCTCAACGGCCCAAACAGCGTGTTTCCAGTATGATTATTGATGCTGACCATGCGAACGTTTCTAGCAACAACAGTGACGGATCTACACCTACGACTCCAATCACTCCGTTGTCTGCTTCTCTCAGAGACATTGTCATTCCCCCCTCTTCCAACGCCAGCAGTCGGTCTACTACTCCGCATTCGGGCCACTCGACACCCCGAAAACCCGTGTCCCGAAGCGGAACCGACTCGGATCTCGCCGGACGAGTGGTGATGAACAACCTGGCGTCGCCCGAGCGACGTGGACGACGCCACCAGCGCGCTAGAACCGCCTACGACGTCTCTGCCGACCTCGAGACGCCCCCCAGACTGTGTTCTCCGGCCCACGTCAATGGTGCAGGAGCTGCAGGCGCTGCAGGGGGCAAACGGCTGGTTTCCACGCCTGCAGGGGTCGGTTCTGCGCCGTCTACGCCTGGAATGGGCCCTGGCTCGGGTCCTTATGCCGACTACTCGCACTCTCCTCCGGTGCCCCCCAAGGACTCGCCCTTTGACCGCTCGACGTACTTTGACCGGTCCATTTCGCCGACCAAGAACCGTCCCGAATCGCCAACGCCGTCGACGTCTTCCGGTCGAGTCAGCAGTCTTTCTGCGGTCGAAATCTCGCTCAAACTGAAGAAGTTTGCCGGCAAGATCGTGCCGTCATCGCCGCCCAAACGAGGCGCCGAGTTCGAAAGCCCGTCCAGAAGCATGTCGCCAACCAAGGACCGCGTGGCATCCTCTCCTAACCCTGGACGGCCCACGTCGGCGTTGTCCGGCCACTCGGACACGTCTCGATCGTCTTCGCCTGTTGATTCAATCATGTCCCATTCCCGCTCGTCCACCATGATGACCTCGTCTTCAGGGTCGTCTGGAAACAGTGTGCTTGGGGGCTTTATCCCGAACATGAGCATGCCCAGTATGCCGAACATGAAACTGCCCCGAGCCAGCAGTCCGCTAAAAAACCCGCTGTCTGCCAAAGACTTGCAACACACTCCGGTCGAGCCTGCTCCCCCGAGGATTCTGCACGGAACAGGCAAGGGACCAAGGACGTTTGAGGAGATGGGCATTAATCCGGTGACGAAAGAGGCCGACGATTGTGTAATTATGTAAGTGATATCAGTATTTAACGACGTGGGACAGGTAAGCGCTAGGTCGAGTAAGTAGTACGAGTACCAAGCGAGCGCTCCATATTGTAGGGAAACAAAACTGGAGTCCAGAGCGTAGCAGAACTCCATGATCAGATCTACAGAGTATTTTTCAATATAAATAATATCGCTGGATTCAGAATTTGTCGCTGATTCGAATGATGCCATTTGGTCAGCAATAATGTGCTTTTTTGCTGATATGACTGCTTGGCCTGGATTTGTTATCCACCTGCCATATCGAACCATAAGGTGAACACACCGTAACACCACAAAGAACGACACACTGACACTCTCAATGGGAATGACGATGTTGCATGGTGCGACTATTAAAAAGCCGATCCAAATGAGATGAGATGCAGGAGTGCGTTTTCCCGTAGTTCTCATTTTACAGATACGAGACCTGGTAGACCTCTGAACGAGTTGTGTAGTTACGGTCAGAAACAAAAGCTAGGCAAGTAAACATACAAGTGTTGGCATACAAACGTATGCTGTACAAATGGACCAACAATCTGACCACAAAACATTGCTGAACTCGACACGACTAAAAATAGACACATTTGAACATGCAGGGGTGAGCTGAGAAGTCGTATAATCATCGTACGTGGGGGTTATTCAATAGCCGCTGTAACATGTGTTCATGTATTGCTGTGGAACTTCAAACCCGCGGTATAATATCTTCAGTACAAGCAGTAGCCGTCAAGGAATGAAATCGAGGCTGAGGCTCTCTTCCTGGCGTTACTTTGATTCATCTTAAGGGATGGTCAACGATATGAAGGATAATGATATTTGTTGAGAATAACATCGATAAATGTTCACCCTGCTTCTGATTTGTATGTGTGGGTATAATCAAATCAGTGGGAATTTTCAGTTGAGCAGTATAATGCATCAACATCACTATTTTCAATGTGCCAACCCTTCCTGGTTCCTGACAGATACTTCAAATGTTCAATGCCTATACTCGAGTGACGGTAAAATACAAGTGCGACCTGCAATCTTCTCTGTGCAACACTTTTCCCAAAAACACAGCCTGAGACACGGTGAATTTGAGAAACTGTAACCGTAGACCAGTTGATAGCGGGGACTCTTGTTTGACAGGAGTATTCCATTAAGATAGTCAATTTGGCGGAGTTATCCAAAGCCAACCATGTCTACCAATCTTGAGAGTCTTCCCCTTGTAGACTTATCCACAGAAGAATCCCGATGCGTACTATAATTCTCATCAGCCTGGTCCCCCAGACTGCCTACCACACGAAAATGTCATTGCCAATACTCTCGATCAAATGTGCCACAAGAGATGGACTTGATGACATCATTGGAATCAGAAAAGCATTCAGAGTCGAATGCAGCCTATGGACCGGTTACGGAGATCGTCAGTTACCTGGCACTCCAATGCCCAACTACAGTGCTCCGTAACTCAGTTGCAGGCACTCGTGCTTGCTCAGTCATGCGAGATGGGCAGGTTGTAGCTTCTGTGATTTCGTATACGAGTCAGTGTAGTGACCAATATTTATGTGAGTACACCCCCTTCACCGCTACAAATCCCCTTCTCTAACAAGTCAGTATTTCTATACATTACATTTTTCCTCCGTCTATGCTCCTCCTCAATGTGTCTACCAGTCCACCATCTGCTTTTCCTTCTCGCCGTTGTCCTCCTCGTACTCGACCTCCACGCTGGGGCCCTTTCGCTTCTTGGTCTTGGGCTTGGGCTTCTTGCCGTCGGCAGCAGCCTTTCGCTTCTTCTTGGGCGTCTCGTCCTCCGAGTCGGTGTCGGTCTCGTCCTCAGAGGCGTCAGTCTCGTCGCCCTCCTCATCACTGCTTCCTCCAAGCCACTTTTCAAGGTCCTCCAGCTCCACAATGTCGTCGTCGTCCTCCTCGTCCTCGACGTACTCGACCTCTCCCTCCTCTTCGTCTTCGTCCTCCTCTTCGTCTTCGTCCTCCTCGTCCTCGTCCTTGTTGGCTCCCTCGACACCCTCAAGCACCTTCTTCCACACCTTCTCGTCCACGTTGAGAGGGTTCTCGCCGTATGCTCCGCTCTTGAGACGGTCCAGCAGCTCCTTCTCAATGGCCTTTTCCACCTTGGCAGCAGCCAGAGCCTTTCGCTCTCGAGTGGCCTCTCGTCGCTTCACCTTGGGAGCCACACCGACGTAATGGGTGTCCTCCTCCTTCATGGCGATTCGTCGCTCAGCAACAGCCACCTGGGTCAGACGGGTCAAACGCTGCTTGCACTTGTCGATGAGGAACTCGTTCCAGTAGATGAGATGCTCGTCAATCTGCTCCAGAGCCCGCTTGTAGTTTTTGGACAGCCGGATCCGCTCCCACCACTTGTTGGGGGTGTGCACCCGCTCAGCGGTCTTCATGTACAGGTATAATCGGCCGTTGACCCGTCGCACCGTGGCGTATTTGGAGTTGGCCAGAGGACACGACTTGCGGTCGCAGATGCCAGTCACGTTGTACTCATTCTTGCAAAAGTCCTGGCCTTTGCCGGTTTTCAGCTTGAACGAGCAGAATTGGTCGTTTAGAATTTCCCAGATGAGCTGTGTTAGTGGGAGCTCGGAGCGAGCGTAGCGAGCTACGAGTGGACAACATCATATAGTGTTTTAACAGCTGCCGAAGGCAGATGTTTGAACACGATGATTTTGAGCTGTAGAGTGGGCCGAACTGGTAGACTTCAGATTTGTGGGTATCAGACTTGACGGTCTCTTGATCTCCGACTACTGTCATCAGTCTTCAGACCAGAGGTTGTAGACTCCTGCTACTTTGATGAGCATCACAGAAGCTCTTGCTGTTCATGGTGTGAAGCTCAGATTTGAAAGGGGAGCAGATGGGAGATTCAGAGACTAAACATTTGGATCAGATCTCCTCTTCTCCCAGATGAGGGGGTACTCTGTCTGAGTACCTGTGTACCAGAGTACCATAGTACCATAGTGCCAGAGTACCAGAGAAGAGATCTCATAGACGAAGGATTCAGAAAAGATTTGAACTTGATTCGTGACGAAAACAGCGTGTCTGTATCCTCAAGATAGTCAGACACCACGTGAAACGAACCACATAAACACCGCCTGTTCTCCCTGGTGATGTTCATGGTACCGGGTACAGCACACAGCTTTCTGCCAACAGTCAAATCTCCAATCCCCCACATCGTCTCAACCTCTTCTCCAATCCTTCACCTGCTCTGTTCCACCTTTCAGACCCGTCATCCTCTTGCTCAGTCCAACAACCGCCTTGAGTCTCCACCGAGACCCGTCCAAAGTCGTAGAGAGCCCAGAATTTCCACTTTCCGCTCGTTTTCACGCTTTTACAGCCCGGAAGAACCTCCCTTGGGCTCCCCCATCTCCCCGTCAATACTCACATCGTCACTCGCCGACATTGTGAATGTGTAGTTATGCTTGAAAAATTCGTGATCAGACTTTCAATCTTTCTAATTTTTTTGGCTCTTGCAGATTTCTCAAACCTTGTTTCAGGTTATGAGCGGTTTGACGAGAGTAACCTAAATTGTCTCGGTTGTGGTTGGTTGGAGGTGAGTGAGGGAGCGAGTGGTGTTTGAACAGAGAGAAGATAAGAGCAGAATCGCTTGATTAGCAGTATTTGGTTTCTGAATATTTTTGGTCACGTGACCGCCCCAGTCTGCATGGATTATGCACACGCTAGGTGATTGGTGGAAGGTTGAGGAAGAGGAAGGGGGAGTGATGAGGGTAGTTGTGGGTTAGGTGGAGAGTGGCAAGCGGTAGATGGGGTTTACTCACGTGACCAAGAAGCTACTGACTGTTTTTTTCCACCGGATTTGAGAGGTCTGAAGGGGGTAGAGGGGGTCTGAAAGTGGGAACAATATCTTCACCAACACTTAGCTTTGTCCATTAAGTTAGTGGAATAAGAGCACCTGGAGTACGAAGACCTCTCTAGCATGGTGAAAAAGAGAGTCAGTGAGCTGAATTTTTTACAGAGTGCTATTTCAGCTGTAATATATTGCTTCAAATCCTTTCCCCGCTCCCAGCCACTCTCTGCTACCAGTTTTCAGACACCCCCCGCCACCTACTCATCTCCACGATAAAGTTCGATAGTGAAACTTCTGGCATCAACTTTCAGACACTTTCAGACACAATCACCTCAACATGTCCAGACACCATCCCGACCTGGTGCTGTGCATGAAACAGAGCGGCACTCGTGTGGGCCGTCTGTGTGAAAAGTGCGACGGCAAGTGCCCTGTTTGCGACTCGTTTGTGCGTCCTACGACTCTGGTCAAGGTCTGTGACGAGTGCAGTTTCGGCAAGCTGGAGGATCGGTGTATTATTTGTGATGGATATGTGAGTACAGCCAGGAATGTGAGCCACGAGCGCGGAGCGCGAGTGGTGATAAGCGAGTGAACAGCGAGTGTTGTGAGTCAGCAGCTTGACTGTTGGGGACGTCCGTTGAGTGGATGAAGATGAGAGGTGATGAGAAGAGGGAGACGAGCTTGAGGGACTATTGAGGGCGATCTAGACGTTCTGGGATCTTTTGGGACTCTCAGGTCTACTCTGGATACTTTTTTAGAGTGCCTAAGCGTTATTTGAATGGTCTTGAGAATTGGAGGTACATCAGCTGGTGGGATTGGATGTTACTGGATCAGACGAAAAGAGAATGTCACAGCTGCAACACTGTGACCAGTTTATTTTGGTCATTATGGCAGTTCAACTCGCTGTTGTTTCGGTTCGTCACTCTGTCTGGTCATCAGTCTGATCCCCAGTCTGATCTCAGTCCGATTGTTCATCCCTCTACTCGTCATCTTTCCTCTCTCAACAAGCTCAGTCTGGTTCCCAAAGTGCAACTGATGACGCCATGGCATTCTACGCTCAGCAACAACCAGTTACCCCATCCAATACTAACACAGGCGGTGGCAGACGCTTACTACTGCTTTGAATGCACACGGCTGGAGAAGGATAGAGACGGCTGTCCGAAGATCATCAATGTTGGAGGAAGCCGGACGGACCTGCATTTCCAGCGAAAAAAGGAAGGACAAAGGTGAACGGATGCTGTTGTATATTATTAATTTATTCGGGCCAAGAGCCAGTGAAGCTGATGGAGTGGACAGACTTTGATAGGCTTGTTCGAAGAGTCTGTCAATGTCGATAGTGAGTATCACCGATAGTAGGAATAAGTGGACTTGATTAGAACTTGATAAAAGTACGATACAAGTGCTTGTAGCTCATAACACTACAGCAAAACCAAGCTCACTGTAGTGCAAGAAAAAAAGCTAGGGCTAGTCGTAGTGCTCATGGCATCAGAAGGACCCTTCACAGAGCAGCTGAGATGATGAATCTAGCAGAAAACTACATGGTGGAAAGACTCACGTGAGTATGGAGAGTCTAGATCAACTGCCCTTCTCTCTGTAACTTCAAATTTGGTAGACCTACCTTACACCATCATCTCCATACAACCTTCGCCCTACCGGTACTCCACCGACCTTGATACAAGTGCACTGACTACGAGAACCTGAAAACTGGAATAAATTGGTCAATCTTCGCTGATATGAGTCCAGAATCTTCATCTTTTGCATTTTGGTCAGCTTCGTCGCTTCTTCCACTTCCCTTAAAGATCGAGACGCGTCTGCACGAAAAAGTTTGACGCGTAACTCATTAACACCTACAAGCACCCACAGACATGTTAAACGACGACATTCTTCTCTTGATCTTCCGCGAAAACAGTCTCGAAATCTGCGTCGCACTCAGCAACACGTGTTCCTCGGCTCGATCTCTCTGGAAGGCTCTGGATGAGACTCTGGTGCGCAAAAAGGTGCTGGAACGTGTTCCGTGGTTCCAGCTCGACAATGGGTTCACTTCCTGGACTCAGTGTGCCAGTGTGCTCGTGAAACGGACCTCAAAGCCGCTCGATAAGTTCCACAAAACCCTGTATCTTCTCAGAAGCATCGAACCCGTTTTCCACATCGGCTCCAACAAGACCAGGGTGGACGATGTGGTTGACATGACGCATGATGGGCAGTTCCGTCGAGACCTCAAGCCCATGTTTGACATTACATACAAAGAAGGAATCTACGGACACAAATCTCCCTACGAGTCCGGATTCCAGCGAACTACCTTGTTTGGCAACAATATGGAGATTGATATCCAAACCATGGTGCTGAAGAAGGCTCAACAGGTGCGACTGAAAGGAGAGAAAATGCAGCATCCAGAGTACTCCACCGTTGCAGTTTCGCCCTCTGGAGTCAGAGTTCGAGTTGTCCACTCAGAAACGGTCTTCATCACGGTCGTTGACGAAAACGACAACCTCCTCCATGTTCGGTACTTTCTCAGAAGCCAATTTGACCGTGACTTTCTTTGGGAACGAAGCCGATCTAGAGATTTGCTCGTTCACAAAGCTTCGCACGCTAGAGACGAAGACGGCACGATTATTGTCTCTGTGGCAACAGACAGGCCCGTCTTTTTGCCCGCGGGCTCCGGAGTCAGAGGACTTGTGAACCTGCTTCCGGGTTCCGCAGGAGCTTTAGTCATGAGACAAATGGAGGGCAGGATTGAGGACTCGTATCTGGCCTATGTGGAGCCTGAAGCAAACCTCCCGCACGTCTATCTCTTCTCGATTCCCTATCGCAACGACCAGTCCTGTTTTCGCTACGAGAATTCCGGAGTCAAGTTCTTCGTCAGCTACGGAGGCTACTTCTTCTTCTACTTTGAGGGCCGTTTTGTGCGTCTGTGGATCGATCTCGGCGTCACAGCTCCTCTGGACAACTGTCTGGGAGACTTCAATCTGTTCAACTACGGCTATCAGCGTGCTCTGGTTGTGTGGGATCAGACCTTTCCTACTATTGGCACCTTTTGCTTCCAGAACATGGAGCGAGTGAGACACGATATCGGTCAAAACGGACCCTGGGTTACCGTGGGAGACGCAGGAGGTAAATGTGTGGGCAATCTGGCGACTGGAGAAACCATTTTTTCCCTCGAACTGTCGTATCACAAAGACATCGTCGTGCCGTACCTGGACCAAGACTCTCTCAAATTCGCTGCTCTTCATGGACGTCTTCACAGCAAGCTGCTGGAAGAGATGTTCAAAGACGGTCCCAGCGACATTGAGAGAGACATGAAATATTGCTACGAAGATCTGCAACGGACAGACGATCTCAAACCCCGCCCAAATCGCCGAAGCTATCTCGAAACCAGTAAGCAAGACGAGCCTCGAAGATACAGCGAGAAGAAACGCAAGCCCGGAAGCGAGTTCACTTACTTGCCCAAAGACTTCAAGTTTGACCAGAAACCGGTTCGCATGCAGAGAATTGGAGACGAGATTGTCGAGCCTTACCGGCGAAGAAACCCGCCTCCGCTCAACAGCAGAACTATCGTCGACTATGGCGTCTTCAAGGGAGAAGTGAACAGAAAGACGGACTCAAGAGGATACTGCAACGGCTGGTATTGCTTGGGCCATGGAGATGAAAGACAGTCGACACAAAGACGAGATCTTAGAACTGCTTTGGGGCGTTGGCCTCAATCCAGTTGTAGGGACATTCCGGAGTATGAGTGATGAGCGTGGTACAAGCAACGAGGCGATTTCTGGTCTTACTTCGAGTTCAGTACGAATATAAATTCAGACAGCATCTTCTGATTCTTATGGCGTTGTGTGTATTCAGATACAGTACAATGTTCTGTGCAGCAGACACACTTGCATCAGGTTATGGTTCTTCATTATACAGTAAATCCATCATTAATACATTGAGTTAACGGAACGAATCAATACAGCCGCCCCAGTGTAGTTGACGATGAAGCCTCCAAATGCAGGGCTGTCTCTGAATACAGATCGACTTAGACGACTTGATTTGCGTTACACATTACACATCTTGATACGCACCTTGCTTCTGCTCCAAATGGCATTATTGGTCTTCGGCTGCATTACGAACTGCTGTTAACACACTTGTATCTTGCCCTTGTCCTCTATCTATTGTTGATCCTCCACCTGCCTTCTCTACACTCAGATTCATAAATCATTTTAATTCAATAAATAATGCTATTGTTTTGTCAGCCCGGGAGCTTTCGCCCACCATGCTCACTTCCTCCCTCTCCCAACTCCTACTCCTCCTTCTTCTCCTCCTTGCGCTCGCTCCTGCTGGTGGTTCTCTTGTGATGAGGGGTGGCTGCAAACTGGGGGTTGACCTCAACGACGGAGAACTTTTTGCCGTGCAAAGTAAAGTCCGAGCCTCTGAGCAGCGACGAAGACCGCTCAATCGACGGACTGGCGGCCCGCACAGGCGACACCTCCCGTCCAGGCGAAGGGGAGCCATTGCGCAGACTGGTCCGCAGCTTGCGGACACTCATGGACGGCTTGAGCGGACTGCTTTCGGCCGAACGAAGGTCTCCGGACGATCTGCTCAGAGACAATGACCGCGACGGCTTTCGGGGCAGATCCAGCGACGACGACCGGGTATCGCCGTCAGACCGGTCGCTCGGAGCCGTGTCTCTCAGAATGCTTTCTCGAACCTCGTAGAACCGATCCTGCTTGGATCCATTCGAAGCAGTGGGGTGCAATGAAGAACGAGAAGAGAGAGACGAGTCCGGCCGGGGAATCGCCGTGGTCGTGGACAAAAAGCTGTTTCGGCCGCTTTTGACCGGAAGACACTCCTCAAAGCCCTCGAACTCGGCAGAGTCGACCGAGGGCTCGGATGGAGACATGTCCACCGCCTGAGAGGGGGAAGACAGAGCATGCGACGGCGAGAGCGACGAAATGAACGAATCGTTCGTCTCCTGCGACTCGTCCGAGTCTCCGTCGTCCTCCTCGCTGCTGGTGCTCGTGACCTCCATCTTGGGGAAACCCGACAAGACGGCCGAGGACGACGAGGCAATCGACAGGGTGGTGGTGGTCGACTGGGTCGGTTCCAGCGGGGTGGTCTCCTCCTTGTCGGCCTCTTCGGCGGTATCTGCTCCGCCGGTCAGCTGCCACTCCTGCTCCTCCTCCAGCTCCTTGGTCAGCACCAGGCGGTAGCTCTGGAACTTTGTGAGATCGAGCCACTGCCAGTCAAGTTTGGCAGACAGCCGGGCAGCACAAAAGTTGACGTGGTACCGCGTCCGCTGCTGGATGGGCGCCATGAGCTTGAGATGCCGAGCGTTTCGTAACAGCCCGTCCACCTCAATCTCCACGGCCCCCACCTTCTCTTCAAGAGTATGAAGAGCGTCCACCATGGCCAGCCGTCGCGACGTGTGAATGTCCTGCGAAAGAGCAGCCGTCAACGACGAATTCACTCCTGTTCCGGGGTTGGGATTGATGCTGTGGCTCGCAAACGCAGCCGAGTAGTTGATCAGATGCGTCCACTCGGCGGTATCGTGCTCGGACGCCGCCGCAATCCACTCCTGGCCCAGCGACTTGGCTGAGAGCACAAACGGCACCTTTCGGGACGTCTTGGGCGGCGCGGAGGTGGAAGAGTTGCGCAGAGCCACCATTCCGGTCGTAGAAAGAGTCACCGTGGGATGGAACTGGTCGTTGGCGGAAATCACGTGCCGACCGGCCTCGAGATCCTTCAGAATGCTCTTGATCCACTGTGTCTCCTTGAACAGATACAGCTGGGACGCCGTGAGAATCGCGCCCCACTCCTTCCAGATTGACCGCGCAGTCGACAGGACCCGCTTCTGCTCCTTGCGGAACAAAATGCCCACCTTGGCGATCTTGATGTCAATCACTCCGGGATCGGCCATCAGCGGGTTGTCGGTCGTGTCCTGGGACAGAAAGGCGCCAGGACGAGACCGCGATGACGTCAACTGCAAAGACGCGCCGTTGCTGAACGCGAGCCGCACGGAATGGAAGTCGTCACGTGACTCGGGAGCCTGGTACGAGTAAGGACAATCCTGGGACAGCGCGTCGTCCAACGACGGCCGGATCGAGTCCAGCTTGCCCTCGAGAATCAGTGCATAGGGGTCAATCAGATTCTTGTCGCTCCGGATGTTGAACGACGACGTCTTCTTCTGCGCCACCAGCGTCTTCTTGTCGTGTCCCGGTTCCTCCTCGGTGTGCACAAACGGCGTGTATGTAATGTTGTCGTAGAAGCACTCGAGAATGTCGGGCGACACGCCCTCGGCAAACGTGTTGTTGATGTAGTCGCTCTTCTGCATCTTGTGCTTGTTGCTCTTGTTGAACGAGTCCGTGTGCAGAATCATGAGCGAGAACGCCACCACGTACGCGAGCTCGGCGTCGGCGTAGATGCCGGGGTTGCACTCGTCGTAGCGCGTCGCAAACGCGTCCAGAATACGGTCAATCTGCTGCGCCTCCTTGGGCAGCACCACGTACATGAGAAACTTGCGCAGCGCCATGTCGATGGGGTCCGTGGTGAAGTCAAACTCGGACGAGTAGATGGCCATGCACTCGCGGAAAAAGTCCGAGTCCCGCGAACACAGCAGCGCGGCCGTCTGGCCATGCATGTTGAGCTGCCGGATCGCAGCCATGTACTCCTTGGGCGTCCGCTCGTTGATGGGCGGCAGCTGGATGTCTTCGACGGACTCTCGGGGCGAGTACGACGCCGACTTTGACGAGTCCAGCACCTTTTCGGCGGGCGCGCTGCTCGGAGGGCCTCCGGACGTCGGCATCGTCTTGCTTCGAGGCCGCGACGAGAACGGCAGGTCCTGGAACGACAGCGACGGCGAGTTGGGGAAGGTGGCGGAAGATGTGGGGGTGGCCAGAAACTGGTTGGACGCCGACGAGGTGCCCGATGCAGCAGAGACGGCACTGACCGACTCCGATCTGGGCTTCTCCAGCGACGGCACCGACGAGTCCAGTCCCCCTGAGCCGCTCACACTGCCTCCAACGCTACCTCCGCTGCCGCTTTCCTTCTCCTCCTTCTCCTTCTCCTTTTCCTTCTCCCTCTCCTTATGTCGGTCTCCTCGAATGGACTGCGAAGACAGCGACCGGAACACGGGCGGTCTGGTGGGCTCCTCGTCGTCCGAGTTGAACAGCATGGACGCTGTTTTCCGTCGGAAGCGTGCGAACCCCGTGGGAGCCGGTGGCGGCATCAGCGATGAGCCGTTGCTGCTGAGATTGGGCGTGCTGGGCCGTCTCGTCGTGCTTCGGCCGCTGTTGGGCTCCTCCTCCAGCATGGCAGTCACCGAACCCGTGCTACTTCGTGTGGGTGGTGCACTGTGCACGGTACCTCCCCCTCCCCCAGAGCTGGTTCCATTTCCCCCCGCACTAGTACTGTGTGCCCCCATGGTCTTGAGCGACTGGCTCCACTGGGAGTAATTGTGGGCGCCCAGCTGCGCCATTGAGCCTGTGGCGGAGCTCACGCTGACACCGCGCCGGTGGCTGCCCTCCGAGTCGTTGTCGCTGTCTGTGTCGGACAGCAGCGAGCATCCCGCGGCCTGCAGCGTCGGGATCGGCGGCAGTTGGGTGCCTGCTGCGGCGCTGGTTGGCGGCGATTGTGTCGTGGGTGGTGTTTGTGTCGGTTGCTGCTGTTGCTGCTGTTGTGTCTGTGTCTGTGTCGGCGTCTGCGATCTGGACGGTGTGCTGGAGCCCTCCTCCTTGTCTTTTCTGAACTTGGCAAAGCCCAGCAGAGATGCCACGGTGGACGACGAGTTGGACCGGAACTGCAGCCGGCCACGGGGCCCGTCGGCGTCCTTCTTTTTGTTGAAGCCCAGCGAAAACGACCGCTCTCGGTCCTTACCGTCCTTACCAGACTCCTCCGCCGGCGCCTTACTGGGACTCACGGTCCGTCGTAGAGTGTGGCCCAGATTGGTGAGCGTCGAGGTCGAAGTTGTTCTGCTGGCACTGGCGCTGCGACGGCCGTCAGGTGACGTCAGCGAGATGGTCGGGACCGCGACATTGACCTCGTCGGTGTTGGTTCTGCTGAGTCTGCTGTCCTTGTCCGCCGGGTCCTTGAACAGCACCGAGGGAGGCGTGGGGGTGTCGTGGGACGGGCTGCGACGGCGGTCCGAGTCGTCCGAGCGGGTCGGCGACGCCAAAACCGATTTTTTCCTCCGTATCAGAGGCATTCCTCGAAAAGTAGTGGTGAGCAGGAAAGTCTGGCGACCCGAAGTTTAGTGGTGGTATACAACCCGACTGAGGTGTCTCTCCCCGACCTGAACCTTCGGAGGGGGGTGTATGCAACTCTAACCGCCGCCAGCGAACACGCTGTATGGGAGCAGGGAGGAGGACGGAGAGGACAGGTGGGCGGATATATATAGACGGATGATGTGTTTGTGTTACACCACAACAGACTCAGTGTCACCGCCTTTTCTTCTTCCCTCAACCGCCCCCTCCACCTACCAACACGTGGCACTTCCTCTCTATGGTATGGCTATATGCCAGTTTGTACACACGCGTGCGTGCACGACTGTAGAAAATAGTGCCGTCAAAGTGAGCGTAAAAAGAGTGCAAAGAGCGAGCCAGCAAAGCCTCGCTACAGAAAAGCCTCGAATCGGATTAGTGCGACCCCCATTCGCCAAAACAACGATGACTAATGTCCCACATCTCGCCACCCCATCCCCAAGATACCCGGATATAAATAAACGTGCAGTTGGACCGTGATCCGGACCTCGAAAAAGAAACTTGATACATGTCAACAGACAGCAAGGAGCAACACAAGAGGGAGCTCGTATGGCGGCGGAAAGGTCGATTGTTAGTCACGTGAACACATTGGTACGGTCACACACCTTTTCCCACCTCCTCCCACTCGCACCTACCCCTTACACTTGTAGTGGCTTCTTTCTAAAATCCGAACCGAGGATGCATCAGCAGACTTGCCAAAAGTAGGGCCAAAAGTAGAGCCGGAAAAACAGGCTCCAAAAGCAATAATTTGGGGTGTATTTGTTAAGTAAGCAGATCAAGACTCTGCTTCGGTTTCTCCTACACAAACTCGTACCTGGCACACGTTCACTCCATCGCTTACGTGTCTCAAACATCTCTTGCACCTACCGCTTTGGACGTGCGGTAATAGTCGAGGGGGTGGTTGCCAAGACCTAGAGATTAGTTCAGGGGGAGCATTTATTACCCGGAGGAGAAGAGCTATAGGCGATATAAGACTATCGTTGTGATCCCCGCGATGCGCCCTACAAAATGCATCTTTCAGAATCCCCACATGAGCTCTACCCCCCAACCTGACTCGTACTCCTCGTTTCCTCGTTTCTCGTCTACTGACCCCAATCTGAAACACCCGCAGAAATAGCTTTTTCTGGAATCCCCCAACGGCGCAAAGTGCATATTTCCATGGCTAAAATGAGCTTGTTTGTTGGGGAGGGGAGAGGATAGTGGAAGTTGTAGGAGGAGCTGAGGGGAGTGGTTTTGCTGACTAACAGTTCTGGAGGGCCCCCATCACGTCACGTGACCGTCTCCACCTCTCCAATCATTCCATATCCCCCCTTCTTCACCCTCATCCACCCCTACGTCATCACACCTTATCAAAAACGCAACGTCTCCAACCACTCTAATTTGGCAGCCACGGCTCGGAGAAAAAGATGGAAGAGCTTCATGTAAGGGGTTGGGCTCTTGCATGTCGTCCACGGAGCAATTGCGTCCGATTTGAGACGGTCACGTGACCTATCAGATGGACATCGGACGGACATTATTGCACACAAGACTTGAGCCGTAGGTTGCTGTTGCTAAACGGTATTCAGAGTATGGTTAGGAGGTCTACCGGGATAGGAGCTTTTTCATTCGAGTTTTACGAGCTAAGTGAAGCAAATGATTGGCTTATATAAGCTTTTGGGAGTTTCAGATGTACAAGACAATGACAAAAACTCGAATGAAAAAGCTCCTATCCCGGTAGACCTCCTTTGTAAATAAACAGTCCGGTGATGATGGATCAGCACGGTGGCAGGAAAACGGAGACTGCCTGGTAAATACTGACTCGTGCTCCGTATTTGAAATGCGGCATTTATAGCGACCGATGTCCGTTATTGCAGCTTTAACGTCCCACATTTATTTATTAGTGCTTCTATGGTGCCGTGCTGGTCTGAATCATGCGTTCGTACTGTCAACTTCTCGCTCACACTATAAACAGCTTGTTCGCACCCAAAGGGGAGGGTCCATGTTATTTCTGGGGAAGGTAAAAGTGAGCCGCACGCGAGGGTGGAGGTGGGGCGGGTGTATCTGGACGACGGGAGAAGATGGAGAGATTATGAAGAGTGCATTTTGTTCGGGGCAGTTTGTTTAGTTGGTTCGTGAGTTTTTCTGGAGTTTCTGTGAAATATTGGTGCTTATTGGTGGTCCTCGGACCATGTTCTATAACACCATCAGGTACGACCTGCCACAAACCAATAGACGCCGTATTACGCAGCTAGTGATGGCATAATAACTCGTCCTACTGGAGTGCTGGCAGCTGTCCACGTGACCTCTAACCTGGTCCATTGACTACGTCGTGTGCACTCGTATCGTATCGTACATACTCATACACCAACCGTGATTGATCTTCCTCCAGCATGGACATCTACAGTTACTAGTGTACTGATGTTCACGCTGCTATGGCGACTCTACCACCAAATACGACCAATACGGCCTTCCGACCAACACCAAAGTTCGCTAGTGTGGGGCATCAGCGTGGACGTGTCTGAGACATGTTTTAAAACATGGGCTTGAGTGCGGGTCGACTGTAAGGTGTGTGGAGCGGAAAGTGGTGATTTTTCAGGACAATAAAGCGCTGCTCGATACTGCACGATATTGCTCGATACTACTCTCTACTTGCTCTACTTCCCGTCGGTATTATCCGCTCTTGTCGGATCACAACGTCTCCACTCTGACCCTGGTCATTGTGAGACATGCAAATCAGATCAGCGGGGTAGACTAGTTTCACGGCGATTGTTCTCGTGAAAGTGTTGAGACAGGGAAGAGGGGGGACGATAATGGCAGGCACGAGAATTGGTACTGAAGCTATTGGTACTACCAAAGCTGTCGACAGGCTCCCAGTACACACGGCACCTACTGTACTGCTCTATAGAGCTGTCTCACTCCAGCTGCGGATCACCACTTCTAGTCATTTAACAGAACTGAAAAAATCCATACAAACTTCTCTCGTTCAAATCGGGCTTGTGCGACACCATCACCTATTCCAACTGGTGCCCTGGAACGAGAAGAAACTAAGACACCAGGCAGTGGGTCGAGCCAGATTTGGATGCTGTGGTGGTGAGGAGTTGTATGACAGTTGTTGGCCACAAACGAGACATTCCTGTTATACCGGCCTTGGTTCAATACATGGGATAGTTGATCAGATCATCTCCCTACTTACAGTTGCTTGACACTGCTCCATGCCACCTTACCTAAGGACTGTATTCATGTAAAAACACCACGACAACTATCATGCCCCATTCCGCTGTCTTTATAACTTCAAGCTGATTCCAACGGTATAATAACATCTCCCATTCATCATACAAATATTCTCAGTTACGTGCACTCTCCATCGAGGGTGTGATCAAGGCCCTATAGAGGGGCATCGTCAAATACATCATAGTGACAACACAATGAGATCAGTGGGTCATCATAATAAACAAAAAGGACTACACAATGAACATAGCGAGGCCAGCTCTCCTTCAAACAGTCAGCAGCAGTTTTCTGATCTACCGACTGGCTATATCGGCTCACGAATGACGAACTGGGCAGTCTTGACCGCACACTGGCGAGTTATAATACCAGCTCAACTTATTACGATCTCTCGAACTTGTGTTATGAATCAATTAATGCTTATACAGCCTCGTTCGCATGTGAGTCGCGACTGCACGATTATTCCTGCTATTCGCTACAGTACGGCTATCCACTCGAAGCACTCGTCGCTTCGCTCCTCATACTTCTACGCTCCTCATGGTCATATCTAATCATCTCATTATGCTATATACATTAGTCAACCTCCTCCATGACACTGGCGGAGTTGTCCTCAGTGCTGGGGGTGGGCTCGGCAAAAGCCTCGTGCTCAGCCTCGTCAATGTTGAGACCGAGAGAAATGAGTCGGTTGATTCGAGAAGCAAAGCTGGCGGGCTCGTCCAGAGTGAAACCGGAGGTCAGCAGAGCAGTCTCGTAAAGAAGAGTGGTGAGGTCCTTGACGGTTCGGTCCTCAGCACCATCGGCCTCGACCTTGTTCTTGAGCTCCTTGATGATGGGAGACTTGGGCGAAATCTCAAAGGTCTTCTTGGAGGCCATGTAGGCGGACATGGAGGTGTCTCGCAGAGCCTGGGCTCGCATGATTCGCTCCATGTTGGCGGACCAGCCAAACTGGCCGGTTCGGATGGCGGCGGGAGCGTCAACCAGCTTGTGGGACACAACAACCTTCTCGACCTGGTCGCCCAGAATCTCCTTGAGAGCGGCGGCAAGGGGCTCGAACTCCTTGTCCTCGGCCTCTCGCTGCTTCTTCTCCTCCTCGGTCTCCTCGAGCTCGAAGTCCTTGGTGATGTCAACCAGCTTTCGGTTGTCAAACTCCTTGAGCTGGGCCATGGCGTACTCGTCAATGGGGTCGACCATGTACAGCACCTCAAAGTTCTTGGCCTTGAGAGCGTCCAGGAAGGGAGACTTCTCGACGGCCTTGATGGACTCACCGGTGATGAAGTAGATGTTCTTCTGGTGCTCGGGCATTCGGGTGATGTAGTCCTCGAACGAGGTGAGCTCGTCGGCAGACTTGGTGGAGTTGTATCGCAGAAGCTTGGCAAGAGCCTGTCGGTTCTGGGAGTCCTCGTGGACACCGAGCTTGAGGTTCTTGGAGAAGGCGGTGTAGAACTTGTCAAACTGCTCTCGGTCCTCAGCAATCTCGTTGAAGGCCTCAATCAGCTTCTTGACAATGTTCTTTCGGATGACCTTGAGAATCTTGTTCTGCTGCAGAACCTCTCGGGACAGGTTCAGGGGCAGATCCTCAGAGTCAACAACACCCTTGACGAAACCCATCCACTCGGGGATGAGCTCCTCAGCGTCGTCAGTGATGAAAACTCGCTTGACGTACAGCTTGATGTTGGACTTCTTCTTCTTGGACTCAAACAGATCGAAGGGGGCTCGCTTGGGGATGAAGAGAATGGCTCGGAACTCGAGCTGACCCTCGACGGAAAAGTGCTTGACGGCCAGATGGTCCTCCCAGTCGTTGGAAATGGACTTGTAGAAGGCGGCGTACTCCTCGGGCTTGACCTCGGCGGGGTTTCGGGTCCACAGAGGCTTGACCTTGTTGAGCTCCTCGTTCTCGGTGACCATCTCCTTGATCTTCTGGGGCTTCTCGTCCTTGGCGTCCTCGTCCTTGACCTCCTCAATCTTGGGGTTCTTGTCGTCGGACTCGGCGTCGAGCTCCTTCTCAACCTTGTCGGCAGAGGGGGCGTCGACCTCAACCTCCTTGGTGACAACAAGCTGGATGGGGTAAGAGACGAACTCGGAGTGTCGCTTGACAACGTCCTTGATTCGCTTCTCCTCGAGGTACTCGAGCTGGTCCTCCTTCATGAAGAGTCGCAGCACGGTTCCTCGGCCGATTCGCTCGTTGACGGTGTCCAGAGTGATGGTGAACTTACCGCCGGCGGAAGACTCCCAGATGTACTGCTCGTCGTCGTTGTGCTTGGTGATGACCTGGACTCGGTCGGCAACCAGGAAGAGAGAGTAGAAACCAACACCGAACTGACCAATCATGGACACGTCGGCGCCAGCAGACAGGGCCTCCATGAAGGACTTGGTGCCGGACTTGGCAATGGTACCCAGGTTGTTGACGAGATCAGCCTTGGTCATACCGATACCGGTATCTCGGATCTCAAAGGTCTTGAGGCCCTTGTTGGGGGTCAGTCGGATGAAGAGCTCGGGCTCGGAGTCCAGCTGCTTGGGGTCGGACAGAGCCTGGTATCGGATCTTGTCCAGAGCATCGGAGGCGTTGGAAATGAGCTCTCGCAGGAAAATCTCCTTGTTGGAGTAGACGGTGTTGATGATCAGAGACATCAGCTGAGAGATCTCAGCTGTGAACTCATAGGATTCGGACTTCTTTTCGGCGTCTGACATTGTGGGTTTGTGTAATGTAGTTGCTTGCAGAAAGAAGAGGCAAAATAGGTGGGTTGTCCTGGGTTATATAAATATTCAGAGTGTGTGCATTAAGGTTGAAAGAAAAGAATCTTTTGGAACGTTCTGGTGTGGGAAGGAATTGGGAGCCGTCTTGATGGGGCGGATGTGGGCGGAAAAGTGGCGAAAAAAGCCCGGAATCCGCTTCAATTGCCCTCAATCTACAAAACGAATCATTCATCTCCTCGCCAGGTCTTTTCAACGCCGTTCTACAGGCCTCTTCGTTTTCCTCCGCCCTGCTGCCTTCCTGCCTACAACTCCACACACTTGACAACCTTGCACCTCACCACCACTGTTCCACTGTCGTCATCGAAGCTTTTTTGCCATCGAACCTTCCAGAACGTGTGCGCAAGATCCACTAGGAGAAGTGGCTGGCATGTGATTGAGAGGTGGAAAGGACACGTTTGCCACAATGACGGTGACACAAACAGACGGAAACACTTCTCGTAATCACAGCGTCACCACCTCCCCTCCAATCCAACTTGCTAACTCGATTGACGATCGTCTGAGACAAGGCGTATGAGGCGGATGTACGACGACCTATTTTGAAGAACCACTTGATCCGGCTGACTAAGAGAACGGGACTGTTTTTCAGTGTGTTGCATAATCATTGCCATCGAATTGCGGCTTCAAAACGCCCAAAACCCCCGCCCCGATCTCTCTATACGCCCCATTGACAGTTGCTAATGACACGCCTCAGATCCACTTGAGGGCGTCAAAAACAAACTAGCTCGGCCAGCGTCTCTCATGCAGCTTTTGTTCTACACCCTTCCAGTAGGTTCGATGAGGCGATGGAGGGGTGAGAGAAAGAGGTGGGGCTCAGGCTGGGGCTTTGCGCAGCAGACGATTGGGAGGAGGTAGGATTGAGGAGGCAGGATTTCAAGTGGCAAATTGGTGGTGGCGGACGTTTCAAGGAAAGTGTCAGAAACGTACAGATACTTGTAGTCATACTAACTAAAGACGCTCAATTGAGTCCGTCAGAGCTCTTGTGGAGGGCCATGACTTTTCGTCTGTGTTCCAACGGCTGGCAATTCACATTGGCACACATTCGTGTCTTCTGTGCTCTCGACTGTGTTTCCGAGTCCCATGATGTGTGCTGTTGTGCGTGCAAACTGGGAGGTGTATGGGAAGAGCTGGTTGGTGCAAGACAATGCGGAGCTTTGATGAAGATGTGAGCAGCGTCAAAGAGCATATGCGAGTCAGAACGGCCTTTGGGTCTGGTAAACAGTCGTCGCGGAGTTTCATGTGTTTTTGTACTCGTACTTGTACGAGTGCTTGTACCCGTACTCGTACAAGTACAGAGAACCATGCCAGGCTATTGACAGGATAATGAACAAGTGCCATTTGTTCTTGTATACCGTAAGATAGAAGCGATAGTTCTACTTGTGCAAGCATCTGAACCAGGGAGGACGGTGAGAATATACAACTCTCTCCATCTGACATCAGAGACAGTCAAGAATCTGGAAACTTGTTGGTCATCAATCTCGACTGATAGCTCTCACCTGTGTCCCCAAACTGCTCCCTACACCCTCCTACACTCACCTACAAGTCCGTAGCTGAAGAGCAGCTACTACATTCAATCTATTTCCACAAGAGTTCGTTGCAACGTCCTGCGCCTGTTTCTAACTCGAAGTCTTCCTCCCCATGCAAACAGAAACGTCCTGCATCAGAAACATCATCTCTTCTCGGGACAGTTCCGCGATCTCATCGGCAAAGTTGTCCATGCCAGCCATCATCTCTTTGATCTCGTTGGCCGCAAACTCCCGCAGTTTCTCGTTTTTGGCCTCGTACGACTTTCGCCAAATACACAACGCCTCCTGAATCTCGAAAGACCTGTCGCAATATCGAGTCATCTTCAGACTATCTTCTGCCAACTTCACCAGCTCGGGCAACTCGTACATTTGAGCCACCACCAGCAGGCCAGAAGCGTCCTCAACAGCCATATCCAGCTTCTGTCCATACAGATACTTGACCATGCACTCGACCGTGGACTTTGGCAGATCCAGCTCGAGCATGTTCACCGACGCCTCTTTCATGTTGGAGCCCAGCATGGCCTTGAAGAAGGGCCACGTGGACGACAGAACGGCCTTGTGCACCTCTATCGCTTCTCCAGCGGCACATTTAATGCTGAAATCCGACGGAGTTTCGTACCTGAGTTTGCGGAGTCCGTGGCGGTTCACACTTGTGAGATCGGTCAGAAAGTCCGCCAGGGCCGCCACTTTAGCAGGCTCGATTTCTGTGAAACTCGCTTCGCTCCAGTCTTTGTTGAGAAGACAAAGATAGCTTCCCGTCTTGTCCGAGAGCACGTACGTGTAGAGATCAACCGCAAAAGGACTGAGCGGGGTATGAGAGCTCATCAGATAGTCCTCGCTCTTGTGCATGATCCCCTGACCGCGGTTGTAGTAGACCACGTATATTTCGCGCTGGTCCTTCGTGTCCGGCTCGTCACTGACCACGTGGTCGCCGTACACAAAATACAGGGTTCCGTAGCCCTCCAGGTCGTACTGCGAGTTCAAGTCTTGTTTGGCAATGTACTCGTCAAACTCGCTTTGGGTGTAGGTCGTCTGGATGCCGTATTCTTGCTCGTCCTCCTCTTCATTCATGCGGTCTTCTTCGTTCATGGCGTGGTTGGCGCGAAAGTGAATATGAACCAAGAGTTCAATTGCTGTCGAGGAGGCTGAATGAGTGTTCCATGTTTATGTTGCATGATTATGTATGAACAAACCTAAACCTTTATCGTCTGATTTATCGCGCATTTTGTGCATTAAAGTGCATGAAAATATGGATAAAATGAGGACAATTACAAGAGTTGATTCGGGCTCTTTTTGATCAGATTAACCATTATTTCAGATGAATTTATGGATCCAGATCACGCTTTCTAGTGAAAAGGAAACAATGTGACTGTCCAGTCTAAGCAATTGGAGTTATGATCACATCTGGGTGTGTATTATCGGAGTCGTAATTCAGTTCATTTGTAAATAATGACTTGATGAAAGCACCACAATGACAGTGAAGTCAGTAGTGCATAGTTAGTCAAGTACACTGCCCCCAAGATGATTTCCATTACTTAGTTGAACTGTTTGAACCACATCAGAGGCTCAGGGAGAGGGAAGATGAGGGTGTTCGATTGAGCGGGGGTGTGGCCGATAGTAGAACGTCGCTTGGAGCGGGTGTTCAGAGATGCGCTGATTTGAACAATTGGGGGAGTGGTCTCTGTTTCTTTCCTGTTGTTGGACATGTTTTTGTTTGTCAGTATGTGTGGAGAATAGAGAGGACGGTTTAAGCTGTACTGTCAGTCAGGTAACCGCGCTCTGTGTCCTTAATTTTAGACTATAACCTGTATGCACGAGCGGTCGTCACATTTTAAAAGTAATGAATTTGGATGTCGAAAATGTGGGTACAGTACAGTAGCTAGTTTGTGCCACCCACCTAGACGATTTCACCACAGAGCCGATACCCACCACAGAGATGCAATACCCACTTCGTGACACCCCCAAGTGACTGCCCACGCTGAGATACCCCGCGATGATGTCCCAGAGTGTCACAACGTCGATGACCTGGCGATACCCACAAAAGCGGTGGTGCCCACGACGACAGCACAAGCCGACGACCTCCGTTATGTTCGATTATGGTGGCTCAGGCGACGAGGAGTTTGCTGGCAATCCTCGTGTAGCATCTGAACAGGCCATCGCTCAGCACTGTGACCGTCCCTTCGAAGTCTGCGGAGGATGTCCTCGACGATCATGTGCGACACAAAAGCCCCTCACTTCCCCCAACACACAGGAACGTCCACTTGTCGGAGGGTTGAGAAAGGACGCATCCAGGACGAGGTCATGGCTTAAACCCCCGTCACACTCCTGTTGCACCTGACCGTCCTAGTACTGCGCTTACTTCGGACTGCTCTACGACCCAGACTCCCACGTTGAACCACAGTCCACTGTGCGATTGAATATCCCTGATACCTTTGGCTACGCCGACATGCCAGATCGGATTCGATTCCACTGGTCATGGCATCAACGAGACTGTGCAATGATAAGGGCGATGATCTTCAACTTCTCCGTGCTCATGGTCAAGTGGACAGTTGGTTTGCTGATTCTCGCTCTCGGCGACGGATTGGGAGCGGCAGAAACGCGTTGACCATGAACAGTCCAGCTCTATAGCCCTCTGATCCACTTTATTCAGCTAATGTATTTTGTATCTGACGCCTCCGTGTCCTATGGCTTACTTCTTGCCAGTTTCTTCTAAGTGTTTTTAAGGTTTTGTTACGTTTTGCTTCAAAATCACGGTTTCTGGACCGTTTTCCCTCAAGTTTTGGCTGTAATTTCGAGGTTTTCTCCTGTTTTTTGACCAAGTTTTTAAGCTTTTATGCATGAACGGAGTAGCAATTTCTTTGTTTAAAAATTAGGGACACAGAGCGCGGTTACAAGTACCTGACTGACAGTAGCACTCTATAACACGTCTGTAATGTGGTCCTACTTCACGATAGCCTTATTGTTCTCAAAAAAATGCCCCATTGTTCTCCGTCCAAAACCCGCCTGATTAGGTAAAACTTCATGCACTCGTAGCTAGGGACAGACCTCGAGTGATGGTGTGTCGCCTAACCAAATGAACAATCCAAACGACACAGTCATACACATCCCACCACATGTTCTAATATACATTGTCTATATCACCCCTTCTCGACTTCAACTAGCTCCTGCAGTGGCATGCGAAATGTACTCGAGAATCTCCTTACAGTATCCCTTGACAACATCGTCGGTATCGTTGTCGTAGACATGCTGGGCCTGGGTCTTGATCTTCTCCCAGTGGTTACCGTTCATGTACATGGTCAGAGTAACCAGCAGTCGAGCAGCAGCTCTTCGCACATCAATGTCTCCATGTTCATGGGTCAAAACACCCAGAGCAACATCAAAAGCGTCTCCTTCAGAAGTATACAGACCCTCGTTTCGCTCGCATAGAATGGAAATGAGAGACAGCGCAGAAATCCGCACCTCGTTCTCGTACTGGTTATCCGGTCGAATGATCTGGAACAGTTTGGGAGCCAGAATGTTGACGTAGCGTCGATCAGCCGCCAGACGCTCAATAGCCTTGGCAAGACCTTCACCAAGCTTGAGACGTACTCCTTCAGACACCTTTCTGTCGGTGTAGATGCCTGCAAACGTCTCCAGTCCGTCGGGGTACTTTTCGATGCAAATCTCCACCGTCTTGACACAATTGAGGTAGATGTACGAGTCGTCGTCGGCCAAGTTCTTCAAAAGGATCGGCATGACCTGGGCGAGAGTCACATGATCGCCCTTGATGGCCCAGATGAGCTTTTGCAGACCCTGGGCCCGAATCGGGATCATGGCGTCGTCCAGCATGTCCATGACCTGTTTCATAGAGAACTCCGAGGTCTGAGACTGCTTGACAGAGTCCAAAAAGGCCTGACAAGTCGATTTCAACGACGGATCTCGCGTCATGAGCTGCTCGACCACAGGAATAGCCTCCGAGACGTTGGCATCTTCCAGAGCCAGAGCCGAAAGAATGTCCAGAGACGACTTGACCATAGTCTCTTCCCCCTCCATCTCATCATCTGAATCTGCCATATCGTCGTCCGAATCGTCGTAGACAGGCGGCTTCTGCTTCTCGTAGCCCTCCAGTAGCTTGATGACGAGCTCCACAATCTTCTCTGGACTCTTGGCAATCAGACCCTTGTGGCCCATCATTAGACCCTCCATGAGCTTGGCATTGATCAGCTGACCAATAGGATCTCCATTATCTGTCTGGGAGTGCTCCAGGTATCTCACCAGAGTCTCGGTGAACATGTTGGACACCACCTGGGGGTTCTTTGCCTCTCCCAGAAGACGGACAAACAGACTCACTCGATCGTCAACTTCTGAGAGAATCGACATGGGCGAAGTTGACGTCTCGGGAACTCGTCGAAGCTCCAACCTGCCTTCTCCATCAGCGTGGAAATCCGTCTGGTAGATTCCAGTCTGACCCAGGTTGTTGTAAATCTGTCTCAGAGTGTTGTCGACAGTCACAAGACGCTGTTTGCTGATATACTCGGCCAGGAACCGGTACATTCGAGGCTGCAGTTTCTGTTTGTGTTCCGAGTACGCGTAGTACCACAAATTGGTGCTGATCTTGTCCATGATATCCGTGGTTGGCTGCTCGACTCGAAGCAGGTTGTAGAGGGTGACAAGTCCCTGTTCGAGCTGTTTCGAGGATACGATCACGTGATTCAGTTCCACCGCGTCAATCTGTTCACGTGAAGGTCTAAACACCTTGAGAACGTCGTTGTTGATTTCAAACTGCACGATTTTGTGGAACTTGGGCATCTCGTACAGTTTGGCCACAAAGTCCACCACAAACTTGGACGAGTCCGTGTCTGAAGCGAGCGTCAGAATGTGTCGAATTTGCCCAAAGACGGACTGGAAAAAGTCTCGAGGCGGAACCCCCTTTGGAACGGCCGTCAGCACCTGAATCACCTTTTCCATCAACAGATTCTTGCTGCTATCTCCCGAAGTGAGCACGAAATCGATGAAAGAAGCCACTCCGTCGGGTCGCATTGGCAGTGTCGATAGCGTCGATGTAACTAAAGGATGGTTCTTAGCCAGTCTCGTCAGAATACTGTACAATTGGTACGTGTCAATCTTGTCCATGAAGTCGGCTCTTTTGAGAGTAGAGGCTAACAGAAACACATCTCCGTAGTATCCCGCTCGCAGAATGAGCCCTCCCACATCGCCTCCGTCGTTAATGAGCTCGGAAATGCCATTGTAAGTGATTTCGGCCAGAATTGGATCTTGTTCTGTTGTTGAGGGCCGTAGTCGAGTTCGTTTCTCCAAATCAGACCGCATAGACGGGTCGAGACCTCCATACAGACCCTCGACAACCACCATGTTGAGAATCTTGTGCACCGTCTTCATGTCGTTCAAACTGATGGAGATGATGTCCTTGTTGTGGACTGTGGCGTTGGCTCTCACTTGGATCAGATTGAGCACCGATAACAGGATGGTTACTGCTGAGGGACGGAAATCAGGCACAGATTTGCGCTTCTTGTGGCAATTGCCCTCCTCCGTATCCTCCTCGTCCTTGGCTGACGTCAAGTAGTACCGTTTGATATCTGTATCCACCTCTGGATCAAACTGGAACTGGCAGATTGCTGTCACGTTGATCTGGTTGTCCACGATTCCGATTTCAGCCAGTTTTTCCGCGTCTTTGAGCACCGCGTCCAGCGCCTGCGATTCTTTGGCTGTAGGCACTGCCGTTTTCTCCAGATCCTCCAGATCCTCCATCTTCAGGTTCTGGACCTTCTTCTGGATGTCTTCGTCTATCTCCATGTCGATATCGTGGTCCGATTTGACCTGGGCTGTGGTTTGCCCGGTCTTGGGCTGGGGCTTTGTGGTCGTTTCATCGTCGAAAATCTCCTCAATTTTCATGGCAGTCGGTGTGAATGAAAGATTCAGATCGCTTTGCTATTTCGTACATGCGCTTGCATGCTGCCTTAACGCTGCATAGAGTTTGTAGATGTGTGGATTTGAGGGGGGAATCATATGTGTGATGGAAATGAAATGATTAGAGGAAAAAACCCATCATACGATTCGGCTATTATACAGAGAGTAACCTGTAAGTTTTAGAATCCCAATCGGAGCATTATTCGGTGAGATAGACGAGTGCCAAGAGTAGTCTTTTGTCAAGCGCAATAGTTGACCTTCAGTAGAGCTGCACTTACACATCTACTTAAAGACAGTCCATAACTGAGGATCTTCAAAGTCCCTTCAAACCAAGTCAATCACAATGTTTTTATATGGGCACGCTCAGTAACACTTCTCAAATCGATCCATCTGTTCAGTCTGCAAATTCCACTCTCCCGGCCAAAACCACAATTATCCCACCTCCCCAAGAATCGAACCGACAATGTCCTTCAAAATTACATTGTTCCATTACTACCCCATCCCAAATCGAACTGACAACCCTGCAGGTGAAATTTCATCGTCTGCAAATACAAACCGGCTTGAGGTCTGACCACGACTTTTGCACACACAAAAATGAGCACAGCACTTACCCACGCGCGAGGTCGACAGAGCTTTGTCGGCGTGGTGACCCGGCTCGGACCCAAGGGCTCCAAGTCCATCAAGGTGCGAGTCACCCGGCGAAAGTACATGCCCGCCATTCTCAAGGAGATCAACTTCCACCGGGACTTTTACACCCACGACGAGATGATGGCATGCCAGGAGGGCGACGTGGTGCGAATCGAGCAGTGTCGACCCATTTCCAAGACCAAGCACTTCGCTGTGGCCGAGATCAAGTCTGCCAAGGGTCAGGAGTGGCTGGCGTACCAGAACGCGGCCCCCGGCCTCGTGGAGGAAGACAACAAGAAGCGAACGATGCAGTTCAACGAGGACAAGGAGCAGGGCGAGGAGGTGTCTGCTCTGTCTGTTCTGGAGCAGCTGCGGCAGGTGGCCGAGTTTGAGTGGAAGGGTCCCCGAGACCAGGCCCACGAGGACCAGGTCAAGCAGATCAAACAGCACTACGGCATCGACTCGTGGCCCCCGAACAAGCCCATCGCCAACCTGTCGCTGGAGGTGATGCGCAACGAGTTTGCCAAGACCCAGAGTCTGGTCGAGGCCACCAACATGCTGCGAAACGAGCCTTCCAAGGCCGAGGAGATGCTCCAGCAGCTGGGTTTCTCTGGCAAGGGCTTTTCTCAGAAGCGAAACATTCTCGCCAAGGCCCTGAGACAGTAGAGAGAGGAGATTGTAAATAATAAAATGTATATACTGATGGAAGAGCACTCGTACATTGAGGAGCGTAGCCACGAAATGTGCGAGATGGAGAGTGATCTACTGCATGTTCTTCGAGCTGAGTAATCAACTAACTCGTAGCGATTGGGCGAGCTGAGTAACCAACTATCTCGTAGCGAAACCAGTGACCAAAAGAATATCTGCAAAGATTCAGCTTCTTACTGATCTCTCAATGCTTCTCTTGCCCATGATCACCTTAGATCATTAAGATGCCCCCAAAACACACCACAAAACAGCTGCAAAAAAACAAAAAGTACAGAAAAATCCACTATTTCTAGCTCATTTGATTCAAAGTCTCCCCATTTACAGAGCTCCTCTCTACCCCAACTTTTCAGCCCCCCTCATACCCCAAATAAAGTTCACTATCTCCATCTCCAACATCAAGGTCTAAAATTTATTTCTCCCCAACATGCTCTACCATATCAAGTTTCTCAAGGTCCCCACGGTTACCAAAGAAGGCTACAAAAGCGTGCTCACCCTCAGCAACGACCTGGGAGACTCGCTGTTTCATGGATCGGCCGATATCGGCATTGAGGTCGGAAAACAAAGAAGCAAAGTGACATGGTCGCCAGGAGACAGATCAGTGACGGTCATTACTGCCCCAGGACCGGTTTTTCGAGCGACAGTGCTGTCGTCACGTGACGATCTGTATCCCGACGAGCCCGCTCGATTCCTGGATCTCTACGCCCAGGCTGTCAATGGCAAGTTCCCTGCAAAGTCGATTCGAAAGTTCGACTCCATTCCGCTCACCATCAAGGAGGACACAGGCAACAGTATAGCTCGTCACGTGTGGGACGCGGGAGTAACGCTGGCACACACGCTGACTAAGCAGCGGGTCTACGAGCAGATCACGTGCAAAGATTCGAGCCAGCAGCTTCGAATCCTTGAGCTGGGAGCAGGGTGTGGTATTGTTGGATTGGCGGTGGAAAAGCACCTTGGAGGTCAAGGGAGTCTGATTTTGTCGGATCTCGAGGAGGCTCGCGAGTGTGCCGAGGAGAGTATAGCTCTTAATCAGTCGTCAGCCTCTTTCGTGGCTCTGGACTGGGCTGATGAGGATGTTTCTCAGTTGACTGACATTGATCTCATCATTGTGGCTGACTGTACGTACAATATGGACATGTACGAGACTCTGGTTGGCTGTTTGGAGCGTCTTTTGGAGGCCAATCCGTCTGCAAAGGTGGTTATTGGACACAAGATGCGTAATGATGCGGAGTCTGATTTCTTCGAGATGCTTGAACAGCGGTTGAAGGTTGAGCAGGATTCGACGGAAAGTGTTGGAGTGGAGGTGAGGGTTGTTGTTGCTGGTAAGGAGGAGTAGGAGGAGAGCAAAGAGGTGGTGGTGCTGAATAGGTGGTGCTGAAACGGTGCCTTTATTTATTTTATTCAAATTTACAACAAATTGTTTGATTAGTTCGGTTTACTTGGGACGTAGTTGACACTGCCAGGTTGAGGTCGAATAGTTAGGCGTTCGTTGGGAAGAGAATAAGGTTAGTCAGAGAAGATGAACGGAAAGCCTTGTGAAAAGGCACAGCTTCGGGCACCGCTTGGAGATAACTTTTGGCAGATAATGCTCCAGGAATCAACTGTGTAAAATCTCCGTCAATGGATTCATCACTTTTCTACTCCTTCACAACCACCCTTGAGACACTTTAATGAGTAGTCCCTGACATGCAGCGAATAAGTCCGATAGAAAGAGGCCGATATTTAGGGGGTCTGTTGAGGGATTTAAATGAGACAAATTGGACGAGATTTTCCGTTGAATCAAACACGACAACCTGCTTCTGGTCACGTGACTTACCAACTCCACCCCTCCTAGCACACACGTCCCACACTATACGTTGTCTCATCTCAGGCTCTGTTCTCAACCGTTAGTTCCGTGAGTTAATTTTGGACTCCCTTATATTTACGAAATAGTTGTGTGTTGTAATCAGTCAGGTGGAGAAAGGGTAAACGATCAAGTCACACAATCCGTGAAGTGACACAGAAAGAATTGCAAAATATATATACCTCGTCTGTTTCCTCCCAATCAGGCTGTGCCAAAGTGCTCCGCCATGACCCCTTTCTCACCACAGCACAAAAGGACCATCTGCTTGTTAGGTGCACTGCATAATCCCGAAACCTAGCTTTGCACAACACTACCAGATACATCCTCTTACGACACACAAACACACACAATGTCAGCACCATTGGACCCTGTGTTTGACCCCTGGGGTGGTGGAGGAGGCACGCAGACCGCCGTTACGGCTCCCCTGCCGTCGCTATCGTCTGCTAAGCCTCCACAAAGAGCCACGGACACAGAAACGTACAAGGAGATGGTGAGCGTCAAGGAGCATCTGGCGCGGCTGGAGCTGGACTCGGAGGAGATTGTGGAGGACGAGGAGCTGACGGCCAGCGACAAGTCGGAGCAGCTGCAGCTTCTGCTGTTTTCCGCGTCCAGCAACGGCAATCTGGACGCCACTCGCGACCTGCTGGACAAGCGCAAGGAGTACAACATCGACATGGACGCCTGCGACGACAATGGCAACAGCGCGCTCAACTACGCCGCGTGTTTCGGCCACGACAAGATTGTGCAGGAGCTCATAGCCTACGGGGCCAACGTGGAGAGCCAGGACAAGTTCAAGTACACGCCGCTCATGTGGGCGATTCAGAACGGACACTTCAACATTGTGCGCGACCTGCTGGACGCCGGGGCGGACCCGAGCAAGAAGACGGGCTGCGGCAAGAACGCTCTTGGTTTTGTTGCCGACGGATCCACCATCCATCTGTATCTCAAAGGACGGGGTTTGATGGACGACAGCAACGACAGTGGCGACTTTTACCAGTCCGGAATCATGGGCACGGAGGAGGCGACCGACGAGATTGTCATGGAGTCGGCGTACAACTTTGACGTGCGGCTGGACAAGCTACAGGGAGACAGTGATGAAGACAAGGATGATGACGACGACGACGACAACGGAGTGGACTCCCTGGAGGACTCGTTTTCGGACACGTTTAACTGGTCGCGGTGTTTGCCCGACCAAATGTTTGTCTTTTCCACCAAAGACATCCCCCAGATTCTCGACACGGTCATCTCCAACATTGAGCCGCAGCGAAACCACACGCAGAAGCCGATTCCGGCCAACATGCTGTTTCTATGCGCTCGCTACGCGCACTACACTCTGGACAACCCGGATGTGGTTGCTGCTGTGATGAACCCGGCCATTGGGCGGATCAAGGCCAAGGTGGAGGCCAAGGCCACGGATATGGTGACGCTGGCGTTCTGGCTGTCCAACGCGTCGCTGCTGCTCTACTACTTTCGGCGAGACGCGGAGCTGCAGAAGGTGGCGTACACCAAGACACAGGCGGATCTGGCGTCGCTGTGCAACGACATCCACGTGTTGATTTGTCAGGACTGCGAGCGGCGTCTGGAGCCGCTGCTGGACACTTGCATTCTGGACCACGAGACCATCCCGGGTTTGGACGCCATCAACTACAAGCACGAGTGGAAGCTGTTCAAAAAGAAGCACAAGGAAAAGAGCCACCAGGAGGAGATGGACGAGCAGATGCGGCCGCTGTCGCCACACAGAAAGGCGCTGCCGAGCCCGCGCAACGTGACGTCGATTCTGTCGTCGGTGCTGTTCATTCTCGACTTGTTTGAGATCCATCCGATCCTGACCCAGCAGATTGTGTCGCAGCTGCTGTTCTGGTTGGGCGCGGTGCTGTTCAACCGCGTGCTAACAAACCGGCGGTACCTGTCGCGGTCTCGTGCCATGCAGGTGCGGCTCAACGTGTCTGCGATCGAGGACTGGGCGCGGCAGAACGACCGCAAGTACGAGATGGTCGACGAGTTTGGCCACGGCAAGGTCTACCCGTCGATTTCCGAGCTCTGCCGCAAGCATCTGGCGTCGTTGGTGCAGATGCTGCAGTGGCTGCAGTGCTTCACGGGCTTCGGCGACGATTTCACCAACGTGATTGCCACGCTTCAGCAGCTTACGGCCCTCAATCCGTTCCAGCTGCTGCATGTGGCCAAAAAGTACAGACCCGAGGTGGACGAGAATGGGTTGTCCAAGGATTACAAAAAGTATCTTCAGGAGCTTGCCGAGTCGTTCAAGCGACGGGTGGAGAACCGGGATGTGCTCAAGGCGATTAGAAGCCACGATAGCGCCAAGACGGCCAAGTCGGTCAAGTCTACAAAGTCGGAGGATACAAAGGAGGGCAGTAAAGAGGGCGGTGAGGGAGCTGAGGGAGAGGATGCATTTGAAGCCACTCCTCCTCCTCCTGCTCCTCCGCAGAACCCCGCTGGACTCACAAACACGTCGCAGCTGCCTCCGGAGTACTACGAGAACGACGACGGCAGCGAGCCCAACCTGTTGTTGGATCCCACGCAGTTGCTGCCGTTCCTGCTGCCTTCGTTGGCCGAAATGATCATCACGTGGGGCGCAGTGGGCGGTCTACGTCGCAAGCGGGCTCGGCGGTACGAGCCCGTTCTTCCCGTGGAGTTTTTGGACTCGCTGGACTTTGGCGACGATGTGGGTGGAGGAATGGACGACCGGGATCACATGTTCAGCGTGTCTGAGCCGCAGATGACGTCTGCGCGGGGCTGGGAAAAGGACACCAAGGACGAGGTGACCAAGGAGAACGACGAGTTTAACCCAAAGTGGTGATGGGAGGGTTAGTAGTAATTAGCATAATAAGTTGACAATATAGTGAAGGTACTGTACAATTGTTAATGAAGTTGATGGTGGATAGTGGAGTTGACAATGGATAATGGAGCGCAGAGTGCTTGTAGGCGGTATTTATAAAGCCTGTAGTGTGGAATGAGAACAACGGAGAACTTTGGTCGTTGTGTGTATTCAAGTGCACAACGGAGGATAGTAAGGACGGGATGTGCTAAGACCTATGCTACCGGTACTGCATGTAGATAAGTGTGTCAGGATGAGAGACGGTTGATTGTGTTACTGAGATGTGAGAAGGAATAGCAACTAAGGTGAGCTCTGTAGAGCAACTGAAATATATCACCGGACAGACGACTATGGATCCAGAGCAAATGTCTGTACCCAGACTACCTCAACTTCGGCCCGAACCCCAGAGCAACGAAGTTTGAAACTCGGAAACGCCATCCGAGTGATACCAAGCTGATTCAAGCCATAAGCTCATGCTCAAGATGCAGGAGTGAACGTGACTGTTACAGCAAGCAACTGTGCAAGTACAAGTGATACCAGTGTGGAGGTTGAAATAGGACGATTTTTGGTCTCGCAGCCACCTGCAAAACGTCGTACCCACCCCACTACAGCGGTCTCTGCCTGAAGCACAACTTTCCGTAGTAATCACGTATCTTCTCTTATGAAAGTCTCCTTGCTTTCCCAACCTTGTGTCTATATGGTGTTGCCCAGCTATGAATTGCCAGGGACACTGTAAAGTGGCGCCACGAAGCTGGAAATTTGACAGTATTTTAAGACAAGCCGAATTGATCCGTCACGTGACTTCCAGCTCAAAACCGGGTCTATGGGGCTCGTCACGGGCATTTTCCAGACCCGTACAGCGACAGCAATCAAACGAAGAAGCGCAGGAAGATACGAACAGACGCTGGATGCATGAATGCATTTTAGACGCATCTTTCATAAATGTGCATGGGTCTGGCGGAAACTTGGTACACGGAGAGATGCGTCAAATTTAATTGTGTTGAAATCTGGTTACAGTCAGGAGAGAGCCACTAAAGAGGAGAATTTATTGGAGTTTTCTGCTTATTTTTGTGACCATTTTCCACCATTTTCCGCCCCCCTCAGACAATGTGGCGCTATTCCAATCAGTAACAGAGCTTGATTCCGGATATTTCTCCTCCTCCCTCCCCAGGCGAACCTTGTGTGCTCATCTCCGCAATATATAAACACGAGAAGATCCTCTTGACGAACTCCAGAACCGGATTTCACTTCGTTCCTGGGGGACAGGCTTTGAACAGACGTTAGCTGCTGCGACCGGCTAACCACGATACTTTCTGGGCCACTGCGCCGCGATCTGTTTCCTGTGGCGAAAGTGGGCATTTATTCTGCTCTCGCCGCATCGATTCCTTCCATTTCGACCTCTTCCACTCGCCCACCTGCTACTGCTCCTTGGCCTTTCGGTTCTTTGCGCTGAAACGTCGCTCTTCCTTATCTATTTCGTTTATTGTCAATCGAAGAGACTCCTTCCTGCCGTACACATTTGCAGGCTTCCACAGCAGCTGCTTTCCTCTTCTCCGAGACTCCGGTTCGCTCTGATACTCTTCAGCTGGGCCGTATCCTCCCCCCTTTGTTTCCTGTTGTTCCTATGGCTGTCCTGATGAGACGTATCCTGACTAGAGTCGAAACACTGCTGTGGTAGTGTCGACAGCCAGCTAGTCCTTTTGTAGTTGAAGGGGTGCATTTCTGTCTGTAATTCCTATGCGTAAATATATACGGCTCCACAACAGGTGTGGAACATGCTGTAGAACAAGTACGTCGTATCAAACAACTGACAACCAGACACAGTTCTAAGAACCGTTCTTCGCACCTGACAGACCAAACTGAAGATGTGTAACAGCTCCACCGGAGTTTGTTGGGAGTCTTGAGAGCTTACCTCCACGAGAGGTGACCCCCACGACTACACGTCCTATCTCGACCAATAAATGCCTTATTGACGAGCAGACTTCAACATTACGATCCTCGTAGTTGAGAGATCATTCCCATACACTCGTCAGCCCAACTACTCCGATTCTAGCGAAAATGGACCCGAACTTCCACCCCAATTTTACTTTAACAAAACACACCAACAAACTCCCAAAACACTTGGGACCAAAAGCCGATAGTTGGAACGAAAAATGTCGATAAATGCGCTGCACAACATACGCATCAAATGCGTGGAATCCGCCCAGCAGTTTAATCGCCTTGCTCTACGCCCGTAACGGCGCTTTTACCTCTGCTTAGAGTTCAACGGTCATGTATGTACGGCTGCAGCTCTGCCTTTTCCTTTGCGGGCCATTTTGCCCTTCTTGTGAACGACGAGTAAAAAATGCAAAAGCGAGGATACGAGAAAATTCAAAAACTTGCGGAAAAAAAAAGTGGCCGACGAAAAGCAGCGGTAGCGGGACGAGAACCGGAAGCCAAGAAAAAAAGGAATTAATATGGCTGAATTGAGTTGATTACGCGAGCGTGGTTTAGCAGGAGGAAGACATCGCGACCTGGGGACAATTGCACCGTGGATACCACCCCACTCATCTGCCCACCCGGCTCGTCTAATGTACCGAGTCGGGACGTCTCCCGTATACACGAGGATGCGTGTCGGGCAAGTCGTCGCGCCTTTCCCCTGGATCTGTGGGCCGTGGAGGTCGTATTTGTTTTGAGGACGTGATGCGGATGACTCTTGTGGCAGTCGGGCCGTTTGGGTACAGATGAATGTAAAATGTTTTCTGGGGAGAATTCGGGGGGACTGGGGGAGTCGAGCGGGTTTCGCGGCCGCTCTCGGACCATAATATTGCCCACTGTCCACCGCGACTGCAAATTCGCTTCATAATACAGACGCTCTCGCCCACACATGAACATCGCGTACTCTGCTTGTTGTTGTCCCACATTGTACATGAGAGTCTTGTCTCCTGCATCTCTGCCCAGACACGGCACTAGATATACAAACATGCAGAGCGCACAATTACCACCTGCCAAACAGTCGGTGCGATTGGTGTGAAGATGAGCAATTTTTGGGGTGTTGTTCGTGGTTGACGCGTAAAACTACAGCCTGGCCAACAGTTGTCTCAACTAAACAACACCAAAACAATTTCCAGCACCACTAAACAATTCCATAACCTCTCCATACAACCATCAACACTCATCACACAAAGACATGCTTCGGACTGCTTCCAAAGTCAATGTGCTCGTGTACATGACCATCTCCAACTCGAGGTGTACAGGTGGGCATGCAATACGAGAGCGTATGGAGCGTATGCAAACACCTGATTTGTGTGTGGTACAATGGACCTAGCGGAAAATCGAAAAGGCAGCAAGCTCCGGGGTTCTCGGAGTTCTGGGTCGGAGCAGTCACGTGACCCACTCATTGTGTTCTCCGTTTTCATTGCAAATGCCCATGCATCTTTCTCCCCTCCCCCCCAACAACTCAAAAAAATGAGCACTGTACAAAGTCTACTGTAGGACACTGTTGTTCGCAGATCTATATTCTATTTTATGTTGATTTATGCAAGTTTACCAAGGAAAGAACTCACTTGGCGGCCCCTCAGGAACCATGTTGGGATGGACGTTGATGCGTGGAGATTGAGACGGAGGTTGTTGTGTGTTGTTGTGGTTGTTAGCGCGAGGGTATGGCTCGTTCATGAGACCCACTGTCGTGGTTCCAGGACCGTGTAGCGTGCCTACTGGCGGTGGGTACGCTCCTGGATGGGGATGTGGCAGTGTAGCGGGTGCAGAGAGACCCTGGGGAGTCGAGTTCCCGTTGATTGGAGGTGTAGGGTAGATGGGCCTGTTCGTAGAGAACCCACCCAGTCCGTCAATCGGGCTGTTGGAAGAAGCGCTCTCGCTCTCGCTGCCCACTCCCGGGTTCATTCGTCCTCCTCCGTAGTCCAGCAGTCCGCTGTTAGTAGTGTTGTCTGACGACGACTCTTCGTTTTTGATAACTCTGTCAGGCACCAGCTTTGGCAGCAGTCTCTGGGCGGCTTGGAGCAGCACGCTGAGATGCTGCGAGGTCTGGAGCTGTGACATGAGCATGAGGATTCGGTGCAAATGTGCCGGAATTCCAAACTGCTCGGCGTGAGCGGGGGTCTGGAACACCGTGGCCAGAGTCATGCCAATGTCGTAGATTTTGAGCATCATGCCGGCTCCGTGGGCCTGAATCGTCTGAATCGGCACCGAGTCGGCAATGGCGACCACGTTCTTTGCAATGTCTGCCGGCTGCTGGACCCCGTACGGAGCCAGTCGCCACAGAAGCAGCCGGATCCACTGGTCGGTGATGAGAATGTCGGAGCGCTGCACGGGCGAGCAGGGAATCAGCGGACTGGCCTGGTTGGCGTGATGGTACTGCAGCAGTCGCTGGACCGTCTGGGTATGTTGAGAGTTAGTATTGGGGGATCCTGCGGGGCTGTGGGCCGCGTTTCCGTCTCTCCAGAGCTTGAAGAAGGTTGGCGAGAAGACGGAAAAGGACTTGACCAGCTGGGTCAGACCCACAAAGACCTCGCCCTCGGACTGCGGGTACAGCGGCAGGTCCTGGCCCAGAGCCGTGGGGTAGTTGTGTTGTAATGCAAAGCCTCGCTCGGAGACGTAGAGACACCAGAACATGGTGCGGAAGGGCTCCAGGGCGACGGGGTCGTTTTTGTAGAAGTCCTCGCGGTCGATTCCAGCGGTCTGGGCTTCGGAAATAGCCCGGCGCAGGTAGTGGAACGCCCTAGAGGGCATTTCCAGCTGGCAAAAGGTGCCGTAGAGGTTGAATTGGGTGATGATGGAGTTGACAGAAATGGTCTGGGTAGCCAACTGGGTGTGATCTCCGCCGGTTAGCAGAGCCGTGTCTCGGGCATGGATGGCGTCGCAGACAATGCGGACAATCTGCAGCACGTTCTGGGTCCGTGATGACGGCGTGGTCACCTCCAGATCCAGCATGTCGCCCATGGCCATGGCCACTATCGACATGACCAGCGCAAAGGTCTCGGAGGACGGCTCGCGGCTCAAGTAAGCGTACACCTCGGTCTCGTCCAGCACGGGAGTGACCGGAAAGTAGTTGGCAAAGTAGTGCTTGAGAGCGCGATCCATGAGCGGACGCGACACTACATTCCACGAGAGCTTTTCGGGGCTCTTGAGATCGGCCTGGTCCAGCCCCAGCCTCAGTTTGTTGAGAATGCTGGCGCTCTTGCCTCCGACCTTGGGCCCCTTCTTACGGGGCACGTGGTTGTAGGTACACGTGAGTTTGGACGTGACGCATCCTTTGCACGGCAGTTGGCTATCGCATTTGACCTTTCTTGCTCGGCAACAGTCGCAAGCTCGCATTCAGAGCATGTAATGGTGGGCGAAGGTAGCGTGCCCGAGGTTTAGCGATCTGGGGGAAGATTCCATGTGGAAGACGCCCCCGTATATATAACATCTGTGTGGCCTGGGATAAACTTATAGCCAGAGGCCTGAAACAGTGCATAACAAAGGTGAGTGGACTTGGTGGTCCAAATCCAAAAAAAAAGAAGAAAAACGGACAAACTAGGTTGGTGTTGCATTGCAGCTCTTCGACGTGCTTATGTCGCCCAAGGTTCCAGATTGTGGATGCGAGCCCGACTTTTGGGTGTTTGTCCGACTGCATCACCGGGGATCGCGGAGTTAGTCGGTGAGGAATGAGAGGAGACTAGCTAGGCCAATGATGGCATGAATCAACTCGCAATACCTCCACCAATCGATTGCAAAAGTCCGATTGTACATCCAAACTCTGCTTCCTCTCCTACGTCTTGCCCTAAGTTTTCTCGGCCATGATCCGAAAACCCTTGTCTTCTTTTGTCTGGCCTCCCAGGGCCCAACTCTGAGTGTATTGACGCCCATATGTCCCCCCCGATGCCCGCTGTAGGCCCCTTCTTTCTCCATCGGAACTTTGCAACCCCCAAACTCGGTGCTAGTGGGTGTAGACTGGTGCTAACGAGACGTGTGCCTGCCCTCGTCTTGCTACCTGACTGCTGCCTCGAATCCTGCTCTGGAACGCGAACGCACACAATTTGCACCTTCTCCGCATCACACTCGCGCTCCTTGGCTAACGTGGACCTTCGGCCCGTTACACCCACAGGCTGTAGACAGGAAAGCGAGCCCCCGAGGTGGCTCCAAGGTTCAGGCCCCCAAACTCTGCGCAGGTTAAGGAACACGGCATGCCTGGACGTGACGTGCCACTGTGCCGGGCTTCTGCCCGCCTCAGACAGCGTAAAATTTCGCTTAGGCAGCGCAACTTTGATAGACAAGGGAAGACGACACAAGGGAGCTTCCATCGCCACAAGCTAATCGTGTAGCCGTGCAACAGCGGCCTATAGCTCCGGTGTTATGGAGGCACTATAGTACAGTATTATTACCGAGTCTAACTGTAAGGTCAGTGGTGCTAATGTAAGGGACGGAGGGGGGGGACAGCGCTAAGAGTTGCAAACTTGGTTGTTGAGTGAAAAAATGAGAAATGACATCAATCGATCACAAGAACCCCCCTTTGACACACCCATCAGCCCACCTGCTACCCCTCTGCCATCCTCTCACTGTTCACCTCTTCCACTTTTCGCTTTGCTTTTGTCTTTCATATTCCTCCCTCTCCCAAACTCATGGTTTCATACATGCACTCGATCGATGACCTCTGACTCAAGCTGGAGGCGGAGCGACGGTGGCAAACCCACATTAGCCTTTTTCCACGCCTTTCCAACAACCTAATAGCGGCGTCCGAACACAACCTCCGTGGTTGGTGGATGTGCTGGTTTCGTCTCTCCAACCAGACCTCCAAAAAAGTCGCTTGCTCGCTTTTCTGCCGTATACATAGGACCCACAATATGCACCGGTGCGGATGATGCGCGCTACAAGTGCGTCTTGGCGATGCTACAGAATACTCCTCGAGTTTTCCTCCCTCCACGGTCTGGTGAGCTACTCGTTTTTACCGCTCTCGTTGGACAGCTCAAAGTTCCATATGACAACGTTGTCTGGGCCAGAGAAGCCAACCTAGTCCTGGACAGCCGCCGATGACAAATGAAAAACTAACATTAATCGGGATGCATCATCGAGGCGAAGAGGCTGGTCACCAGAGCGGGCACAAGGAGCGGCTTCGACGCCACCCACACGAATTAGGGCTCCGCGGACAGTCTCCAGAGATGTAGGGCTACGGGAGCGGCTGCGGAGTTGAGTCCGAGGAGCCGGTCCGATGAGCCGTCTCTATGAAGCTTGGTGAGACGGTGAGCTGTCTCGTTTGGTGAGCCTGATAGCCTTCTTTCGATGACCAGATCTGAACGATCTGAGATGAGAAGGAGTGGTTGAGTGACGGATGGCGGATGACTCGTAGACTCAGTCCGATAGAACCATCACGTCAGGTGATTACACACAAGTACAACTACGATACCTTACTTGTAGTTCTGTTCACTCCTAATGGTAAATATCAGCACCTCCTGTCATGGACCACTCTTACTCACCGACCCTCGATAAAAATGAATCTAAGCCACGGCTGGCTGCCTGTCTCACTGCTTTGGGAAATCGTACGACCCTAAAATACAAGGACCAAGTCAGCAACCATTTTTGCCATGGTCAGTCTCGGAAAAAGCAACTTTTGGGTTCCATAAAAGAATGCCGAGTGAAGATGATTGTCGAGCTGGAGCCTGTTTCTCAACTCTGCCGTCACGTGACCCTCCCCCTCACTCGGCAACTTTTACCGGAAATCGAGCTTATGATCACCACCAGAGAGTTCTACACTTTGGATCAGAATGGCTATACATTCGACACGTGAGACCACCAGGGTGAGAAGCTCGGCTGTGCAAAAGCCGTGTGGCAGGTGACTTCCTTCATAGGGGAATGCCACATTTGGTTCTCTCAAGAGTCGTCAGCCTCGGTTAATTCCAAAAATTGACGTTTTAGCAAACCTCATGTTGGGCATGTGAGCTTTGCTGTAGGTCAAAAAAACGGCCAAAAAAACGGTCATGTGAAGTGGTAGCAAACTAATTAGACTGGTTGTGCATCCACTACTCTCCTGTTGGTTAACGTCAAGTCGCAATCAACCGCGCTATCTTAATTCCAGACATTTCCACGTTATCCGCGAAATACAGTTGAAACCTGAAATTTGAATGTGACACCATTAAATCCAGCTGGAACTACCGAGGAAAGCCGCAGACAAAGGAAGACCCAATGTCTCGGTCCAGATTTTCGATTCCCAGCTCCTCTCTTCTCCATGTCCATTATGTCCACCTCAACAAGGTCTTTTTCTACATCGCCCAAAGAGCCATTGGCTCTTGATACACCTTAACTTAGACTCAATGTTGTTATGGTCCCGTGGTTTACCTCAGAGATGTCGATGAGTGCAAACCAGTTGAGATCGAGTGACAGGATGACCGCCAAATGTGTCCGTTTCAAAAATCCAGCTCATCGGACCACTTTTGCACATTCCACAGTGTTCCTAGTCCCCAATTAATGAAAGTCAGAAGTCGCGTTGAGTTCGCCGCGTGATGGAGGTTACTGCCATGAGTAATGAGTCTCCAGAGGGGAAAATCTTGATTTGAAGGCGTCATCCGATGCCAATGAGTATGCAAAACTGTGCGTTTGAATCAGCCGTTCGTAGCGCGTTTTTTGGTCGACATGATGGAGTATCAATTTGTTAAGCGTGGGGAGAATGTTCAACTGTACGAAGGCTGTTTGGTCAAGAGCTACAGAGTCCATCCAGTACTCTCCATAGATGGTAAGGAGTGGTAAAGGAAGTAAATATGAGCATCAAATACCCTCTGAAGTCACTTTGACCCCTCTGGGTAATCTCTGGCTTTCTCAAACAGCTCCAACTACTCCGACACCTCCAAAAAGATTATTACTAAGCTTACTAATATACTTCATGGCGTAATCTTTGAGAACTGCAGAAACATCCCTTTATATCCATCACGTGACTACTCACCCTTCGAGGTTTCTTACCACTTATTCCATACCCACTCCACATCTCTCAATCACGTGAATGCAGTGCATCGCATGCACATGCATGAGAGCCGATTCCGGGGTATGTAGGTTGACGAGTTCCACCCCACACAACGATGAAAGTCACAGAGATCCGAAAACGGGAGTTTGAAGGCAGCAATTACACGGTGCACGATTTAGTCATCACCGGCACGTGTTCTCCCGACACAGACGCCGTCGAGGGCCTGGATTTCAAGCCCGTGGAGTACTCGGTGGATGCTCGGCTACTGGTGCCGAAATCGCATTTTTCAGGCACGCTTTTTGCCGAGGTGCCCAATCGAGGAACGGGATCAATTGATGAAGAAGCTGCCAACTCGACGGTGGCCGGGATGAACAAGGCCAAGCGAGGCCGGGGCGGATTTGTCGATCTGGCTCCTCTCATGAAAGCTGGCCATGCGGTTCTGAACCTCGGTTGGCAGAATGATGTGCCTCTGGCTGCTGGCAAGGGGTTCAAGCTGGGCAGTCGGTTTCCCGTGGCAACAAAGGACGGCAAACCCATCCAGCGGTACGTTCGTCAGGAGGTGAATGCAGCCTCTCGGTTCTTTGGAGCGTCTCGAAAGTTCTCCGTCAACGGTCTGGTTGATCTGGACTACAACTTGGCCGATAACGACTCTGTCCGGGTCTTTGTGCGTCGATTCGAAGAGGACAAGGGCGTGCAACTGCCTGCTGCATCTGTGAGTGTTCTGGGAAAACGTCAGGTCAAAATCACGTCGTCTTCTCCTGTTCCTGAAACTGCCATTTTCGACATCCACTATCTCGCCACAGACGCCACTGTTTCGGGCCTCGGTCTCGTGGCATACAGAGACGTGCTTTCGTTCGTGAAATCTGGCAAATTCGACGTCATTTCGCCCCGACATGTGGTTGCCTTTGGAGTCTCTCAAAGTGCACGTTTCCTGCGGACATTTCTCTACCACGGCTACAATGCCGATCTGGGCGGCCTGCGAGTGCTCGATGGAGTGGTCAACTACATTGCCGGAGCTCGTCGAGGCGACTTTACTGGAATCTTCAACAACGCGGGCGCAGTATCCACTCAACAGTTCAACAAGCGAATCGGAGACAACAACTTCCCCTTTGCTTACGCCACAAGTACAGACGTTATCACGGGCAAGACGGACGGTATTTTGCACAAATACCCGCCTCTTTTGCAGCCCAAAATCATCCATGTCGACACTGATAACGATATGAGTGCTGGATTTGGATGGCTGTGTACCACTCAGACTGACGGAAAGACTCCAATCGAGGAGCTGGACAATGTTAGACATTACTTTCTGGCCGGTCTGCAACACATTCCCTTCTTCAAGGCGATCATTCCCGGAAAGCGGTCGTCCAAGGGTTCTTCTGGTGTCACTCTTCACTACAACACTTTCCTCAAGGCCTCGTTGTTGACTATGGCTGACTGGGTGGATGCTATCAAGCTGCCTCCCATGTCTCGATATCCTACCTTGGCAGACGACTCTCTTGTTTCGCTGGCGGTTGCTCAACGTCTTTGGCCTCAAATTGAGGGAGTTCCCTACTCTACTGTTCGTAACGTGCCTTGTCATATCATCGAGACAGTCTCCAAGGATGTGGTTGTGCCTGCTGTGATTGAGACGTACCCTGTTCTCACTCCTCCTGTCAACTCTGACGGAAACGAGACTTGTGGAGTTGTCCATCCTGCCGTTCAGGTTCCTCTGGGCACGTATTCGGGCCACTCTGTTGCTCGAAACGGCATCCAGACCTTCCTTGAGGGCGAATTCATTCCGTTCAAGACCACGCGAGCTGAACGGTACGATGGGTCTCGACTCATTGACTCTCGTTTGAGTGTTGAGGAACGGTTCTCTGCCAGTGCTTATGCTACTCAGATCTCCGTGGCTGCCAAGAAGCTCGTCAAGGAGGGTTTCTTGCTGGAGGAAGATATTCCCACGGTCACCAAGTTCGACAAGCGAGCTTTCGGCCCAGTCTCCAAGCTGTAGTTGTATATATTGATGAATTTATGGACGATAACTGTTTGTAGAGGCTGAGACTCACAGCACGCTCTTTCATCAACTAAAGCTGTTGTGACAGTGTTGTGAACTACGATATCAACAAGTAAACAGAGAGGTATCTACAAGTTCAATTGTGATCTCGTAGCCCAAGCACTGCTCATACGACAGCAAGTGTTTCCTCTTATCCCGTGAGGCCCGCTATCTCATGTTCACCCCTCTTGCCTGCATCTGACCAGTCGATGCAACACCTTGCCAGTAACATCCACTCACCAGAGCAGAATTAAACATTGCCTTTAAAATCCATCTGTGTCCAAAACCATCCAGTTCTTATATAAGAACTCGTCACAGCCCACTTTATTTCCTCCGCCCTCTCTCTTTCTTACACCTCTCTTGCCACGCCACCCGAAAGAGCGACAACACAAACACCGCTCGCACGAAAAATGATGTCCGCTCTGTGGAACCGCAAGACCGTGGCGCAGGCGTGGGTCCGACACAGCCTGCCTTCTTCACTGACCAATGTCACGTGGATCGACTTCGCTGTCGGCTTCTCGGCGTTTCTCCTCGTGGCCGTCTACGAGTACTACCGTCGGTCACAAACACAGACTCCGGTCGTGGAACAGGAGATCCCGGACCCGCTGGTCGACGTGCTGTGGCACTCGGCTGCCTACATTCCCTCAGTGTACAGTACACGTGTTTGCTTTTGTGTCCCCCTTCCTTTGCTAACGCAGATGCCTCAGAGAGGCCTTCCATGACAACAGCAATGTCATTGGCATGCAACAACAAATCAACAAGTGCGTCAACGAAATCGCCTCGCTGGCCAGCCTCAACCCCGCGACACAAACCGCCGCCGCCTCGCTGCTCCCCAGCCTGGGCCACAAAGCCGCCTTTGTCGTGCTCTGCACCCTCCAGCTGTCTCTGTGTCTCTACACAGCCTTCTTCCTCTCGAAGCGCCGGGGAACCATGAAAGACCTCCACTACGACGTCAAGGATGTCACCGAGTCCGTTGAGGAAGCCTACTATCTCATCAACGAGCTCCACACGCGAGTGGCCCAGAACATCGCCAAGGAGCTGCCCCAGTCCCCCACCGACGCCCAGAAGGAGCAGCTGATTGCGGACGTGCTGTCCAAGATGGAGGATAGATTCACCCACCCCATCGAAGCTATCAAGACTAGACTCAACTCTCTTGAGAACAATGTCGCTAGTCTCCAGCGGGCCACCTCCAGCTTCAATCCTCGCGCTCCTCCTTACCGTGGCGGAGGCAAGGTCACCCGTGACCCACGCAGCAATGAGAACTTCCGCCATGGTAACGGCAACGGGGAGTTCCGCTCTTTTGACTCTCGCAACGACTCCCGCTTCGCCGAGTCCAACTACTCTCTTGACTCTCGACCCTGGAAGCCCTGGAACCGAACTGGTGGACGATCCCACGCCAACTCCACCCCCAACTCTGCCCCCATTGAGTTTTATGGCGAGAAGCGCTCCTTTGAGAAGATGGAGTGGGCCGACAAGCCCAATGTGATCACCACCGTGGTCGAGCCCACCACTGAGGCTATCCAGTCGGTTGCTCGTCCTATTTCTGCCTTGCCTGTTCCCACCACCATCACCAGATCTCCCTCGGCTGCTCCTCAGCCCGTCCCCAAGCTCGTTGTCAACTGCACGCCCCAGCAGAGCAAGAAGATCATCATCAAGGCTGGGGACCGGGAGTACGATCTGGCGAGTGCTGAGGGCCGTGAGCAGTGGAGCTCTGTTGCCAAGCGCAACATTGCCAAGGCCATCACACTCCCCAGCCACGTTCAGAGCCAAGACGCCCCGTCTCCCCCACTGGCCCCTCTGCGAACAGCCACCACCCGGTCTCACACCATTGAGCTGTCACCGTTGACCTCAACCTACTCCTCTGAGACGGACGGCACCGAGGCTAGCAAGGTCTCCAAGCCCGAAGAGAAGGCTGCTGCACAGGGGCGTGCCGGCGCGCTCGACAACTACATCGAGTCTGTCGATTCGCCGCAGAGTCCCAATGCATCGCTCAGCCGCGGGCTGCAGCTCAAGCTCGAGGAGAATGTCTCCAAGGAAAAGGAGAGCAGCGGAAGTATTGGGGATGTGGCCAATGGTGGTGCTGGGTGTGACGGCGAGAAGAAGCCCTACCGTCGGCTGTTTATTCCCGGTCGGGGCTGGGTGTCTGCCCGGCGCATCGCCATGGAGAAGGCACAGGAGGAGCAAGGCGGCGAGGTCCCCCAGTATGAGCGTCAGGACCTCGGCGCGTCTGCCCCCGATTCTGACGCCCAGCCTATTGCAGGTGAAAACACTGCAGTAGCTGCTTAGCCTGATTCTTCTTGCTTCCTGCAAGCGTTGATACATGCTGGCGCGTCATGCGAGCGTTGGGCGACAACGCCATCGAAAATGTACATAGCTCCATTCTTAATCAATCATGCTAATAGGTTTTGTGGGTGTAGAGTGCTCGGGCGTAGTAGATCAATGTGTTGTGTGAATCATAAGTTGTCGATCGCGGTCGCTATTGTAGGTGTCCGTTATGGAGCTCGCTACGGCAATGCGTGCGGCTTGCAAATGCATGTTATCGGACTCCTAAATCGAACGAAGAAGATCGCTTGCGCGTATCTGACGCATCTCTTGCTCCCTTCTCCAGGGCATCAAGACGGATACAAGCGAGCAGGGGACTCGTGAAGTGACGCGGAAAGGGAGTGAAAGCCGGAGTCAATAGAAAGACACTATTGGACTGATGGTGTTTCTGGGAGGTTCTGAAGGAAAGTGACCGTCATTTGAGACGGATCGTGACATGATGTCGTCATCTTCCGGCCAGTGGGTATGTATGTGAGACCGTGTATCGCTGTCTTTGATATCGTAAGTGAACGTCTCCATTTTTGACTACCTGTGACAGTATTGGGCCTATCCACGTCTCTGGCTTGTGCATCAGCAGTATGCTGTCTGTGGGCGCTCTTCAGAATGGACCTGAAAGGTCTGGTGGAGAACATCTTTTGGAGTCACAAGATGTCCAACAATGCTTTCCAGCACCACCAAGAACTTGTGTCCCTAAACATGTATTGGAGGCCTGAATGGTGTTCTGCTTATTTAGTTGGTATTTGTCAACAACGTTACACCATTAGTTGACACTTATCAACTAAATCAAGGCATCTTGGTATCACCAAACCAGCCGGCCCAGTTATCCCAGAGACTCGATTGATGACAGAATCTGTATCGCACTTCGCATCATACCTGACCAGCATCTCTCTTCCGTCACACCCTTCTCCCTCCTCAATCCCGACACCTCTCGGTATCATCCCCATCTGTCTAGCCCTAACCCTACGATATAGACCTCCCCACAAGACCATGACACACCCACAATGTACACTCTAGAACTCGATTTCGACCCCCGTTCCAGTTTCAGCGACTGGCGAGTTAGTAGTGTGACCATCTCCGGCTTTGACAACGACACGGGCAAAAGCATGGACGCCGTCAAGGGCGAGTATTTCGGCAAAGGTGTGGTTCGGCTTTTTCGAGGAGGAAACAACAATAATGCGTCTTGCAGCTCGGCTGAGGTCGAAGAGGTGTCTCCGGTACCTTCTCTGATTGTGGCAATTCTCGCGGTGCCCAGCTACATGACTGCTTCCGATTTTCTGGGGTTCATCAGTCTGCATTCTTGTGAAAAGGACATTTCGCATATCCGAGTGATCAAGTCCAGTCGAGAAACGAACCGGAACATGGTTCTTCTCAAGTTTCGCATGGTCGAACGCGCCCAGGACTTTGTCGACAAGTACTCTGGCAAGGTCTTCAATAGCATGGATCCCGAAACATGTCTGTGTGTGTTCATCCATGATATCAGCGTGGGAGGCGAGGTTAGTCATAATAATACAAGTAGTGTAGTTGGAGCGGACAACTTTCCGTACCTGTTGTTGGATCCGTTCACCAACGGATTCAGCAAAGGCAAGCCACTACCTCCTCCTACTCCTGATCTGCGGGAACTGCCCACTTGTCCCGTTTGTCTGGAAAGAATGGACAGTGATATCACCGGATTGGCGACCATTTTGTGCGAGCACACCTTTCATTGCCATTGTCTGAGCAAATGGGCAGGTGGAAACTGTCCTGTTTGTCGTTACAGTGGCCGAAAAAGCAGTGTGAGCAACGTCGCTGCTCCTCCTGGAGCCTGTTCGACTTGTGGAGGGACGGAAAACACATGGATTTGTCTCATTTGCGGAAACATTGGATGTGGACGGTACGCTCTGGGTCACGCTCACTCTCATTTCGACCAGACGGGCCATGGATACGCCATGGAGATGTCTACTCAGCGGGTTTGGGACTACGTGAGTGATGGATACGTTCATCGGCTGATTCAGAGCGATGTGGGAAAGCTGGTGGAGCTGGACGAGTCCAGTAGCTCCAGTAACGGCAAGTTTGTGTACTCCGACGACGGCAAAAAAAGTGGAGATGTGGAACAGCTGGCTCTGGAATACACGGCGTTGTTGACGTCGCAGCTGGACTCTCAGCGCGAGTACTACGAGGCTCTGTTTGCGGACTCGGCCAAAAAAGTGGAGGAAATGAGACTGGAAGTGCATAGAGAAAGAGAGAGGGTCAAGAAGGAGCTGGAGGCCAAGAAGGAGGGGGCCAAGGTGGACGACTCGCTGATGTCTGAGAACGAGCGGCTGAAAAGAGAGCTTGCAAAGTGCCAGTCTGATAGCGACAAGCTCGGTCAGTTGAGCAAGACCTTCCGACAGTCTCTACAGGATGAAAAGGCGATTTCAGGAGCTATGATGGCCAAGGTGAAGAAGCTGCAGGCAGACAAGATGGCCAAAGAGGCCCAGGTCCAGGATCTGGAGGAACAGCTGCGAGATGTCATGTTCTTCCTTGAGGCCAGAGACAAGCTCAAGGATGCCGATGAGGATGTCAAGGAGGGCACTCTTGTGATGAAGAAGAAGAACAAGAAGAAGTGAATGAGTGTATAGTTTGGTGGGTATTTATTAATGTCATGAAGTTACGATGAGTGTTCGATTGAGAGACGGCAAGCACAGGGCGTAGGTGTAGCTCAAGAGTCCTGCAGTAAATCTGTTGAGCTCAATGATGGAGGAGCTTGCATAGTGAGCGTGCGAAACGAGCTCGTAATTCATAGACGTCTTTACTTGCATGGCTGAATATGGACTGTTTGGAGTGTTCTACGACTACGACTACGGATCGAGTCTCCAACCGAGATGGACAAGTAAGGGTGTGCTCGAATTGATACTTTCGACATCCTCATTCCGTATAAACTCGCTCTAACTTCACCGTGCACTGTCGCTCGACTTCATCACATTCAACAGGCTTCAAGGTAATTACCACGACGGTTGAGGTAAGACACTGTTGGGCTCCAAATGAAACGAAATTGGCCGGAAATTTGAGCGTGTTATTTTTCGGACGGTTCCGGAACACATGTGGGCTCTTGCAGGCCGACCAATCCCCGTGGGGTGACGTCACAGCGCTGCACGTTCACACAGTAGTTTATGAGTCTACTGGCCAATGAGAGAGATGCATAAAGGACCATGAACCGAGCAAGAAGAAGGGGAAGAACCGGCTCGAATCGCCGAATCGCCGACTCGGCCGTTTGCACTTGTATCACACGCAGGAAGTTATCTCCACAATGACGTCCGTCCGAGACGCTAATCAAACGCTTATATGGTCTAATAAAGGGTCTATTTCTACAGGCTAAAAGAGCTTAGTCTAGTCAGCGGTTCAATGACGTCACTCATTGTCCCTATTGAGACACTAGTGGCTTCTCGTATTACCCCTCTTTCAAATGGGTCTATTTTCCAATACAATTTTTCATTTAGGATCGATTCTGGAAAATTGGTCGTGTTTGCAGGTCTCACTCTCCATTCTTTGGAGACTGCAAACTTCTCGTCTAACCCAGTCCTGAGACATGGCTTGAGTGCATACGATACGAAAAAGAGGGCTTCTGGATGCACCAAATATGTATCGATACGGTTGTGGCTTGGAGACTTGATTGTTGGTGATAGGATGTCAAGATGAAGAAACTAGCCACACTCTCCACCCACTCAACAACACCAGTAACCACTCTGACGATTCTTGTATCGTACAAGCAGCCCGGCTCATGTCTACACCTGCAGCATGCAGTGTTTGTTGCTGTGAATCGTGTGGAGCAGGGCATGGAGAAAAAAGCAGTACATACAAGCGAACTCCAAAGTTTGTGTCTGCTGACTCTCACAGATACTTGATCAACCGTCTCAGGTGACACCCGTCGTCTCAACAAACATGTCTTGCCCAAACACACCAGGTTCTTGTTCCAGACCCCGTTAGCACCTTCCTGTCGCCTGTCGCGTGCATTAACACGGGCTCTGGTAGAGTGCATAGCCCCGGGATGCATTGATGCGGGGAGACGTCATTCGGGCGTTTGTGTCGGTTTGAGATGGTTAATTTCGCGATATTAAAGCCAGAAAACGCCCCGAACCCCCCCTACACGTTCGCTCCTCGAGCCCCCAATCACCAGCCAAACGTAGATATCACATTCATAGCCATATCTTTTTTAATGGCCTTACTCTAATCGCCAAAGTCTAAAAAACCTAGCTAGTAGTTAGTGCCTATCTGGTCCCAATTGACCTCGGCTGTCCGAATTTGGAAGCCGTGGGGATGGTAGATGAAGTGAGATTGCTCAGATGCTGGAGTGCGAAAATCACGTGACTCTACCACACCGGGAAAGAAAGAAATCCATCACCAGAACCCATCCATCCTCTCATCAAACGCCAAGGGAAACACTAAAAATTTTCTTGTCGTACACGGCTCTTGTACCTCTCGAACTGTAATCAGCCGACTGCAATGCCGCGAACTATATTCGAACCGAGTGTCAGCGGGAGGAGGGAAGTGTGGGGGGATGTTCAGACGAGAAACCCATAGTTTTTATAACGAAAATCAACTCCTCCAACCTCAAAGACACTACTTTTGGCTTTTTCCCCGTCAAAATCCATCTACAATAGCTACTACCAGGCACCCCAAAACCACCTACATTCACCACCAATGCACACCCCAGAAACTCTATTGAACCATGCTATATACTCCAGGCTTCCCACCCCAGATATGTCTGCACCTCTATCACCCTCTCTAAAACATCATGGGCGGCATTTGGGCGTCTATAAGCGGCAAAATCAGCCAGAGCGCGGACGGCAAGACGCAGGTGCGTAACCGGGGCGACGGCGAGATTGTCATCAACCGAACCGACTCCACCGGTCTCTTTCAAACCTCTTCTCTGGTGTCTCTTCCTCCGGACTACGAAAAGACTCACGCCATTCGCACGAGCGGAGAAGAGTCCGAGGAGCCGCCGCGGTTCTCGGAACAGTCGTCGAAACCCCCGTCATACCATACCACCCAAAGATTACTCAAGGCCCGTCATATCCAGCTGATTGGAATCGGAGGCACGATTGGAACGGTGCTGTTTGTGCAGATTGGCGCCGCTCTGGTCAAGGGCGGACCCGCTTCGCTCTTCCTCGGATTCACGCTCTGGTGTATACCCATTCTGATGATTACCATGACCACCGCAGAGATGGTCACTTACCTGCCCATTTCGTCGCCGTTCATCCGGTTTGCCGGAAGATACGTCGACGAGTCCTTTGAAGTCATGGCTGGCTGGAACTTCTTCCTGCTGCAGGCCGTGCAAGTTCCGTTTGAAATCACCGCCGTCAACATCATTCTGCACTTTTGGGTCGACGGATACTCGGTCGCTATTCCTCTGGTGGTCCAGTGCGTGCTCTACGCCATCATCAACGTGTTTGCCGTCGGTCTGTACGGAGAAACCGAGTTCTGGCTGTCTCTGGGTAAACTCCTACTCGCTGTGGGAGTCATTCTCTTCACCTTCATCACAATGGTCGGAGGAAACCCTCAGCATGACGCCTACGGATTCCGATACTGGAACGATCCCGGCGCGTTTGCCGAATACATCAGCACCGGTTCTTGGGGCCGATTTCTCGGCTTTTTTGCCTGTCTCGTCCAAGCTGCCTTTTCCATTGCCGGACCCGAATACGTGTCCATGGCTGCCGGAGAGGCCGTGAACCCCCGAGTCGTCATGCCCAAGGCCTACAAGGCCGTTCTGTACCGTCTGTCCTTCTTTTTCATTCTCGGAGCCCTTGCTGTCGGCATCATTGTGCCCTACAACGACCCCGAGCTGCTGGACGCCATCAACAGCGGTAAGCCCGGAGCTGCTGCCTCTCCTTACGTCATTGGAATGCAGCGACTCAACATCAAGGTGCTTCCGCATATCATGAACGGTCTGGTTCTGACGTCTGCCTTCTCCGCTGGCAACTCCTTCACTTACTGTGCCAGCCGAACTCTCTACGGACTTGCCCTCGAGGGCCACGCTCCTCGAATCTTTGCAAAGTGCACCAAACAGGGCGTGCCCATCTTCGCCGTCATTGTCGTGCTGTGTTTCGGCCTGCTGTCGTTCCTGCAGCTCGGAAACACCGCCCAGGTGGTGCTCAACTGGCTCGTCAACATTGTCACGGCCTCGCAGCTCATCAACTTCTGCATTCTGTGCTCCACCTACCTGCGCTTCTTCTACGGTCTGCGGGCCCAGGGCATCTCGCGTGACTCGCTGCCGTTCAAGTCCTTCTGGCAGCCTGGATGTGCCTGGGTCGGCCTCACTTGCGCAGGAATCATGCTCCTGCTGTCCGGATGGACCGTGTTCGTCAACGGCCACTGGTCCACCGCGACCTTCCTCTTCTCGTACATTATGATCCCCATCGACGTGGTCATTTTCATTGCGTGGAAACTCATCAAGCGAACCAAGTTCAAAAAGCTGTCGGAAATCGACTTTGTCACCGGCAAGAAGGAAATCGACGAGTACACGGACGATTATACCGAGACGCCGGCCACCAACATTTTCCAGAAAATCGGCCGGTGGCTCTTCTAAAACTAACACAGACTGTAGTCTCGGGTGTCTCTGGCACCTCCAAAACTAACGCTCGCCCTTGTCGCGAAGAGATATATAGAATGAAATGGATGTTTTGAGAAAAGACGTCCGTCGTAGCTTGTAGTAATACATTTTTGAAAGAATTGCCTTGTAGCTTGTGTTTGTAGATTGTAGCTGGCGGTGTTGAACTGAGTGGTGATGAAGTTTGGAGGAGCAAAACCTGATAAAATGCTACCAGCGGTGGCGCTGCTAAAATCAGCAGAACACCATCGGTAATTAGAATGGAGTGGTATCTCTCCCATTAGCTCTACTCATACACCTGAATAGTTGTACTGATACAGTCAGTTAAGCGTATGGGTACTAGAGAAGACAGCCAAGATTGTGGGACTTGATTGACGAGATTGGTTTTACAGTAACATAAACCATCCCACTTGATGCTGACAAGATAGTTTTTGCTGTATACCGCTCGACTCAGAATTCACCATTGATTCTAATGACACTCAGTTAGCCCAACTGTAGTTGTGACGGTATACGGGCGTACACTGTGAGTATTAATGACCCGCCGTTACCAAGTATTGTACCATCGGCAGTTCGCTGGTTTCGGTTCTCAAACTTCATCGTCTCTGCTCTCGCCAACGTCTGATGATAATCCATTTTCTTTATTTACAATGCATGCACCCTCCCCTGATGGACCCTTTAGTAGGTCTCAATTGACACATATCTGGACTCAGTTTCCAGCTCCATTTTCTCTACCCACTACAACGTCTTAACGAGATCCTCCAGCTTCATGGCAATCTCGGCAGGAGGACCTTCAATGAGATCTCCATGACAAGGAATGATTCGTCGGATGGGAAGCCGCAAAAGCTCGTTGTAGGCCTTCTTGGCCCCGGCGGGATCGGTGTACAGCTTCTTCCACAGCTTCTGCTGCAGATAACTATCGAAGCTCATGTAGTTCATAATGTTGGGAATACCCCAGGAGCCCTTGGGGTTGACTCCAGAACCCTTGTATTGCTCGTTGGAGGGAGTGTTGAAGATGGCGTCGGCCTCAAGAAGCGTCTCCGAGGGTTTGTGATACAGCATGACCTCCTTGTTCGCGTGGCTGGGCAAGTAGACGGCATCAAAGGTGTCGACCAGCTCCTTGGGGAACCCCACGGCTTCCAGAGAAGCGCCCGAAAGCAGCTTGTTGCCCTCCTCGGGCTTAAAGGCAATGTCAATGTCGAGTCCCTCGGCCTTTTTCTTGGCCTTGAGCTCCTCGGGACCGATAATCAGCGCCTTGGGGAACTTGTCCTTCCACGCCTTGAGAGCCATATGGTGCTCAAAGTCCGGAGCAACGAGGTACTTGACGTTGGGCTTGTCTCCCGCCAGCAGTTTGAGAGCAGCCTCGGACTGCTCGCAGACGGGCGTAGGAGCAAACATGACAATTGCCTCATCAGAAGTAGGTAGCTTGACACAGGTCATTCGTCCACCGAAGTTGAGCAGGTACCCTCGAGTGAACGGACAAGAGTGGATGACAATGTCTTTGGTGACTTGACGGATGTTGCCGCCGACAGGAGTGAAGTAGTGGCTCATTGTGGTCGTAGATGAATGATGAGTGATGAGAAGGACGTTTTTAGAACTGTCAGAATCAATGGGACGACTGTAGTTTGCTATTATATCTCTGCGCCTGAACTATGCATGTGATGCATGATAGATGTATGTTTGGTGTTGTGATTATGCGTTTGTGGGGGCAGTGATTGGGTATTTGATTTGACGGGATTGTCGAGTGACATTGGTTTCCAATAAATGTGTAGTTATTTTAATCTCTTTCCGATTTCTACGGTATCTACAGCTCTAGATCTGTGCCCACCTAGTGACAAACTCACATAAAGTTCTCTATCTTTGAAACAGTTTGGAAGTCTCCAACGGTCGCATTTTAGATACTTGAAACCGGTAAAATGAGGGTTGCGTTAATAGAGGTGAAATTGAGGTCTGATGAAAAAATTGAATCCCTGTCTCTTTTTCTGGTTGATAACGAGACACTTCAACCGAGAACCTGGAACCTAGTTTCGCAACGATAGTGAAGACAATTTCATGAACATATTACAGCTTCTGGGCGGGCTCAGCAGGGATAAATTGAGGTCAAATTGGCTTCAAATGACACTATGACTACCCTGGTACTTTTATGTACACCCCTTGCAAATTTTTTTGAATAAAGACACATTTACGCAATATTTCAGGATTAATCATGTAAAATTTGTATAAATTATTCAAACTCCCAGACAAGTGCAGTGAGACACAGAGCTGAGTTCTACACGAATTGATGAACGCCCCGTCTTTTCATTTCAGGTTGCTGCCCACCCTCATGCCCAACCACCTCCACCTTGCTGCCTGCAAAATAAGCAGCCACTAGTTGCACCGAAGAAAGATCAAAGCAGCATTTTGTTAGTTCGATCCACATCACCAGATCGACTCTGAGCCGCTTGGTTCCTCGATCGCTTTCTACTTGCGAGCAGCTGTTGATCGACATTAGTTCCCTGTTCAATGACGTCACGATAATTGCTACAGCAACGCTGATACGGGTAGTCGGTGGTCTATGCGGCGCTTGGAGACAGTTCAAGACCCCGTGACAGCTGGTGGTACTTTCCACAGCAGAAAAGAGAGATACGAGTCTTTCACTGGGTGACCGGTTCTTCTACGAGTCGTTTCGTGTCTTACAAGAGACACTCGCTATGTCAGATTTGAGCGTGTTGACGCACCAATCTGACCCACCCTCTCCTCTTACAGTACTAAGCACCTCCTGATCCAAATCTCCGTCGTCTCGCGACCGCAAAAAGCAATTTGAAAAAGAAACTTGGCAAAAGAAATTAGTTCTGAACCTTGTGTGTCGACGATGTTGACGGGAGGGGAGTGGAGAAGAGGGACGCAAACAATAGTGGATTCGAGAGCAGGAAAGTATTCGGGACAAAATTCCGTTTCAAACGATACCAAATTCGCCCACCATTTCTCCCTCCTTTCCGCCTCAGCATTCTGAGACGTTTGGGCGGCTGCATGCTTGATGTCTGGGCCATCGCGCTTAGTTCAGGGGTAGACACTAGAGGCAGACGAAGATGCAGGCTGAGGAGCTCACATGAGACTGTAAGCGCCAGGACGAGCGATTAAACGGTCATATGAGCACTGCCAGCTGGTCACATGAGATCTGAGCTCCACTTTCTTCTCTTGGAGAGATGAGCTCAGTTTCTGCGGTGGACGTGTGGGGTATGTCAGTTGATGGGGAGATGTAGGGCCGTGGAGTGGATGTTGGCTGCTATTGGCTGTCACACGCTGTACAAATACTGCAACAAATCCTTTGGGGACACAAGAAGGAGGACTGTATTGGCAGAGCTGCACGTACTGCCTACACACGTTCATACAGCCCCCATATTATCTACAGCATCGACTTCAGCGCGGCTAAAGCATTCTTCCATGACACATTCCACTGCTCTTCGGTGCTCATTCCTACAGCTTCCGCATTGCGTTGACGTGGTCTGCTGTCGTCGGTTCTGCGGCCTCGAGTTCCATTTCTGCTGTGACAGCTCCAAATGGGGACTCAGGCAGTGACATAAAGAGCCAGAGTGGAGTCGGCGCTGACGTTTTCAGCCGTTCCATTGTTGTGTCTGTGTCATCTGTCAGGGTCAACTTAGTCTGGGGAAGTGTACAGCCTGGTTTGGTGGTAACATGATGAGGAGCTGTGTTGAGCATGAGGAGGAGCTCTGTTGAGCACATGTTGAGAAGGCTGTACCAGCGTTGAGTGCTTGTATGTATCGCAAAGCGAGTAGTCCGTATCACAAAGACGAGCATCACTGAAGCTGTGGCAATGCTGTATATCTCCATTGCCTTTGTATCACGTCTGGACACAAAGCCTCATCGCACTGCAAAGAGAGCCACCTGCAGTTCTTTAACTCGGCTAATGAAGAGCTGTCTTCATTAAACAGTGCTGCCTTGTTGTCAACGAGATATAGACACCGCCCCATGCCTACAGATGATAGACACCGCCTCATTGTCTACACACCGCCTCATCTTCTACAAAATACAGACACCGCCTTGGTGTTCACCTTTTTCTCATGATCTATTAATAAATAAAACTAGACTCATCCAGTCGAAATGCCCAGTAGAGCTCTCTAATACCGAGGATAGAACTTCTTGGAGCCCTCATCGGCACAAGGTCGATTGGTTCGAGGAGTGTCGTTGCCGTAAAACTTGGGGTTGAACTCCTCGTTGTGTCGACTCATGTGTCCAAGCTGATCAATGTCGCCAGCGGGATTCGTGTAGTCGTAAAGAGTGTCTTCGGACTTTCGAGCCTCCTTGGAGAGCTGCTGGGGAGCGTAGTGGGCTCGGTTGTTGTCGGCAAAGACGTTCTTGAAGTAGGCCTTGAGAGATGTCATGTTTGATTGTACTGTGTGTGTGTTTGTGTGTGTGTGTTTGTGTAACGAACCTCTCTTCAGGCGGAATCAGCCCCTATATATACTCTCGCAACCCGTGTCTTCCATTGTTCGGCGGAATGACACATGTCTAGACCCCCAAGACGCCATCTACGTCATTTGATATCACTGTACAGGAAGGGTGCAGAGCTTGGTCTAGACTGGGTTTGTAAGGGATAAGGGAAATTGCACAAAAGACAAAGACGAGAGGCACAAAAAAAGACCTGCAGAAAGCTCTGTGCATTTCCAACACTGTAGACTTTGGTGAAGTGTCATTTTTTTCGCCTTACGACATTTATTTTTGCTGTGACTCGAAAATCTAGACCCTGAATATAAGCTTTTGGATAAGGTTGTAAAATATATAAGCTTCGCGAATCCGCATCCAGGGTAAGGGCTCTTTCCGATTCGGGCCCGGACCCAGATCTAAGGTGAGATGCCGGGCCTGCATATTGGGTACAGACGAGTCAGGTACGCGGTGAGGCGAAAGTTGGTATTTGAATGATGAGAGAGGTTTTTCAGGGTTTTTCGACAGGTATTTCCCTGTATCACGTGACGTGTGTCTCATGCCAGTATGACCCTCCTTCGCTTAGGTGTACTCTTTCAGCTACGTCATAGGGTTGGATGGTATACATGATTGCAGCGCAGATAGCTGGCACCAGGGGCGATGAGGTGTGCATGGGTTCGATTGGCGGGAAAAAGTAAACACTTGTGATCGTGGGGTGATTGGTTTGTGTAGGTTGGTGGAGTGTGTGAGTTGATTCAGGTGGTGTAGCGTGAACTCTTGCTGGGAGTCTTTCGAGACTATTAGTGTCCATTGTAAGATCTATAACTGAGTCGTAGTGCCGAATCGTTCCATTGCCACAGGCCGAGAAACACCCTGGTTGCTTCTCTCTCATTCTTTGGCCAGCAGCTGGCAACTCTGTTGTGCTGTAGAGGGAGGGGTGTAAATAGAACACGAGACGCAGTTGGAACAGTATTAGAGAGGCTGTGAGCATGGGGAAAGTAGCTAGACATACTAAACCAAGATCAGCGAATTGATTGCCGCTGTTTTCTCACTTCCTTGCCACACAAATACTCTCTCAACGGCTCCATCCAGCCTATATCTTACAAACTCTGTTCCCTTTCTCTCCTTCTCTCTAGATCTACACATATCATGCAAATAAACCCAATGGAGATCAGCGTATCGAGTCCCATGCCGAGTCTCGGGAGTCTCAGATGTGCGCGTAAAAACACCAAATCCTGCTGCCGGTGTCTGAGAGGTGCCGAAATATGTCCTCGTGAGATGATTCATGTATGGGAGACATGTGGGAGTCACGTGAACAAATAGCAACTGCTCTGGTCACTAAAAGACAGAAATAGAATGCTCGGAACAGCTCACGTGACCCCGATCTCTCCAACATAGACTTACCAGCAATTAGCAACCGTCTGATTCGATAGCCGAAAGATGCGATATTTATAGCACGTTGGGAGAGCAACAAGACAGCAAAGATGAGTAAGCGGACTCAGGTGATGGCTGAGTGATTGCGCTTACGTTAGTTGGCTTATAAATCCGCTCCAAAGTCGCTGCTATACCGCTTACAAAGGAGCATGACAAATTTTGCGTCTTTCGGATTACTAAAATCTCTTAGTCACTTTTCTTACCAATGAGAAGTTTATTTTTGTCACAGATGGTCTCGAGTGTTTCAAGTTGAGTTTGTGATACAGGTTGCGAGTCTTACAGATAAGGAGTTTGAGCAGGATTAGGGATATGGGTGTTATTGGTACCATTGGGATGAGAATTGAGAGCTGGTTATGGTGGTGCCAGTTGGAGGTTCACAGCGCTATTGGGTATTTAATGTCGAAACTTGTTTCGACGGAGGCCGAAATAAGGTATGGAGCAGTTATCCCGTTCAATTTTGGTCATTAGACCGAATGAACAGAACCATCGTCTTTTTCACTACGATAGGAGTAGAATAATACCCATTTTGACCCCACAGCGCCCAATCTAGCCCAGTTGTGGGGTTCTGGTTGTATGTCACGGCGATGGCATGAGACACTGGTCGTTCTATGAACCAATGTCGTGGAGCTCTACATTTCACTGCTCTTTAGGCCTCGTCTAACCAAGCCCAAACGCCCTATCATCGTCAAACGTGGATGTTACGGCCCACCTTGGTTTCAGACTTCTCCAGTTGACCCCTCAGCGACCGTTATCTGCGCACATATCGGTCTGTAGCGTCGCTGTGACTATCTTGGCGCCCTTAGCGGTATTCATACGAACAGCAGCAATGCTTCCGAGCTATCCCTTCTCTCCTAGACACTTCTCCGCGGTATCTTCCACTCCTGCAAGCACAAGCACTCCAGACTGTGACTAATTGAACTTGTGGGAGGCGTTCAAGCACATCGCCACCGCTCTCCACGTCCAGGATCCAATCATCAACTCTCCATATCGAGCTGTAAACTAAAAGTTCCCCGACTGAGTGAATTTAGCGTCGTCCAGGAAGTTAGCCCACAAGTTTGGTTTAGCACGTAACGTCAAATGCACTAGCCGAAAAATGAACGCTCCCCTCCGCCAACGATGGTGAAGTCGCATCCACGCAAATATACGGTGGCCGTCTGTGTGGGGAGTGCGGAGTTCAATGTCGCATCTGGGAGCCTGAAATACCACGTTTCAGCCTCTAAAACAGCCATGACAAGGCTTACAAGCTCAAGCACAAAGCCGCCCGCTACTTTGAGCGCATCGCATTTCCTTTTTGCAAGCCTTAATGTGAAAAATATGACTTTTGTCACTGCAAGTATGACCGTTAGTGCGAGCTCAAATTTCAGCAGGGCGTGGAGCCCGCCACAGAGTGCTGGAACGAGAAACAATTATACCAGCAGAACCGCAATCAGCGAATTAATTGATTCGACCCCTTCCAGCCCCCTCGACCCCCAGATATTCCCCGGATACGCTCGAAACGCGATATTTTCCACCCGCCTCGATATAATATCACCGCAACCGTAATATTTCAGACGCAGCCCAAAAGAGCTCTCCAACCAAGCCTTGTACGCCCCTTAGCTGCTTCTGTATACTATCGCTCTCGTACTTCTCGAAACCCACTAGCCCCCGCCTGTGAGTCCAGACAGGACATTAGGTTCCCGCAAGAAAAGGGGGTTTTCAGATCAACTTGTAAAGTGCTGTAGAGAACTTAAGAGTGTGAAAATTTGACTGTCGACTTATAGTGACTACACCACCCTCCATTCAAAAATTCAAATCTCTACCACCGCCACATCTCTCAACAATTGTACTCTCATAAATCCCCCGTCTAAAACTCTATGCAGGCAAACTCCTAATTTAGCCCTTTTCAGCCTGTCAAAAGTGCGCCGAAATATTATGCCCCTTCCCTATGCCTCAAAAGCGCCATCTAAGGGGAAAGAAACACATTTACGGACTCGCGCAGACGCGCTGAATCCATTAATTTCATTCATTTCGCTACATGTCCGATATCGGGCGAGCCAGCCCCCAAAAACTCTTTGCAGACGGTAGTGTGACTGACAAACTTACTCCCATAACTTAGGACATTTTGCATCGCCAATCCAGCGGACTAAAATCAGTATACACCTGCCTCATGGCCCCATGGGTCTTGTGACATTAAACCTAATGTCCGCTCTGTCTGAGACGGACTCATATTGTGTCGCACATTTATACAGTCTTCTCCTTTTGGGGTAAGTATTTATTTCAGGGCGACCTGGGCGGGTAACGACCCGGTCTGTTAGTTGTTATTATGTACAAATAAATAGTTAGCAGCGCTGACAGACATGGCTGATCAGGCTAGAGGAGGGGAGAGTGAACCAGGAGTGGAGGAGTAGGACAGTGGAAACAAAAGGAGGCGGGAGTGTGGACGCGGCAGAGAGAAGCCGGCCCAGCTTGGAACTCTGGAGCTCTCGCTTCTGGAAGGAAATCGACTAATCGTGTGTGAGTGTGTGTGGTGGGGGATACTGTCCCGACAAACTACCCGCACAAGCAGGAATCTGTCTCAGGGACACCCGGGCAGACCTACAGAGACGCCTCCTACAGAAGCATGGCCTGAGCTCGGCCGCTAAGGAAAGACCGCTTGTTGATGCCGGGGACCACAAAGTGTGCGGGGCGCTTCTTGCTCTTGGTCATGCTGGACTTGACAAACGACTGGTACGAGTCGTCTCGCTGCAGCGAGTTTCGGAAGCCGCAGATGGGGATCGAGTTGTATCGCTCGGTCCACAGCGCCGAGTCCGACGCAGACACCGAGTCCGAGTCCGAGCACGCCGACGAGTCGACAATGTCGTTAATGTCCAGGGACGGCGTCTGGTGGAACACGGGCTGCATCATGGGGCCCATGTGGGCGTTCATGTGCATCTGCTGAGGCACATGCTGGGGCGCCACGTGAGCGACGGGCTGCACGGGCGACACGGGCACGGACTCCACGGGCATGGGGATGAAGGCGTTGAGGGACGAGAAAGAGCTGAGATGCTCGTTCTTGTCGACCATGGGCCATCGCTCGCAGCAGTCGTCCGCGGCGGAGATGGGGGTCACGGGCTCGGCGTCGTGGGTGTTGTCAGTGGCGAAAAAGTCCATAAAGTCGGTGTTCATGTTGAGCTCCTTGGGTTCGGCAGCACCAGAGCACACTGCCTCAGGAACAGGGGCAACGACATCGGTGGTGTCGATGGGGACGGTCTCAACAACAGGGAGCTGCTGCTTGACCTCCTCGTCGGAGACGTCGGTGTTGTCCGTCTCCTCGAACTGCTCGTCCAGCACAGAAAGGTCGTCTGTGAGAACGTCCAAGTCCAGCAGCTGGTCGCCCATGTCCATGTCCACGTACTTGGGCACGTAATTGAACGAGGGCAGGTCGTCGTAGTCGGATTCGGAGTCGTCCGAGTCCGGGAATGTGTTGTTGGAGGCGTGCGTGACAGAGTCCATGTCGTGGGTCAGCTCGAGGGGGTTTGTGTCCTCAAAGTCGTGAGATTCGAGCTTCTGCTTCTTGGCCACGGGCTGCTCGCTGGAGAGCTCTCGCTTCCGCTCCAGGCGGGCGGACTGTCGGCGCATGGAAGAACGTGTGGATACCATTGTGTGTCTGTGTGTCTGTGGCAAGAGTTGTATGGGTCTCTCACGGTGAGGACTACGGGGAACATATATGGACTACTGTGGATAAGCTTTTTTTTTTCCTCTTGTCTGTGGATATGCAAATAAAAGCCAAAGCTCACCGGCTTCTTTGTTCTTCGGGCTTTAACGTTTCAACCATGCACACTCTTAATGGCCGTTTGGGTTGGTCCACATCCAGAGCTAATATTAGGTTGTGTTACAAGAGAATGAGTGGTGGTGGATGGGGAGTGTTGGAGGATAAACGGGAAGGCGAATTGAGCGGAATTTTTTGTGAGCTGATTTGAGATGGGGTAATTCACCAGATGAATGTTTTTTTCACCAAATCCGACCATTTTTCACCCGCTTCTATAGTCCCCCCTTCCGCCCTTCATCTACATGGAGATGCAGCATGTACATTTCAAGTCAGCACAAACAAGCGTCTTTGGTTGGCTGGAAAACGCCCGGCAATTGAATTTCGAGGGAGTGTCGTGTTCCTCGCGGTTTCGGGCGCTCGGTGATGGCGTTCGATTTGCGCTCCCACTTTCCCGGCTTCCGCTCTCTTCTATCGCCACTTCCATCAGCTTCGCCATATTTCGCTCACACCACTCTAGGTTGGGAGTATCAACCTAATTCGGGTGGTTGTATTGGATGGGCTGGGACTATTCGAGGGCTTGTATCAAATCGATTAAAATCGGTGGAAACGTGGGAATAGTATCGTTTGAATCTCAATTCCACTCTGTACAATCCTACGCCTCAAACTTCCCAATTTCGTCAAAATCGGCCTGAATCCACCACCCCACCATACTCCCCACCAACACCAGATACAACGCCCTACAAGTAGAACCTACGACTCAAGCCCCCAGACTAGCTACAACGCCCTTGAACCTACGGGCAACATCGCTCCACCCACCCTCGCTGCTCCCGCCACTTCCGTATCTTGCCACCGCTTATCTCGCGAGCTGCAGATGCCCAACATCGGGAGCAACCGATAGTGTATCAAGGTGTCGTCTGTCAGTCACACCAGCATGTCGTCGCATTACCGTCGCCACTGTCACACCGTGGAACATTACAGTTGGTACGTCGACTTCTCTCTCCGGCTTGCTGTGCCGCCCGAGCCTCCATTGCTACGCCTCAGACCCACACGCTCAAGCTCATCAACCTAACCCGGCTGTCTCACTCCTCGTGCCCATCCCGGCTGCAGCGAACTCAGCTCGGTGGAGCGATTCGATACGAGCGCTCGGTGCATCATCTCAAGCTGCCACATCCCTCTGGTGCAGGCTGTGTTTGGATGTCATGTATGAGTGATGTATGCTGTAGATGTCCCCGTACATGCGGTACATGGCTATGCTGTACGGGTACACCGTCTTACTACGGGTACTATAGATAGGTCTACCTGGGAGGCTTCTCCAGGCAACGGTTGCTACTCATCCACTCACGTGACCTCTATCGCTCCACCAGGGATTCCTCTCCCGACCTTCCGCCTACCCGTCCACGTGTAGGTATCGGACCGAACTGTGGTGGGCCCAAGTGGATCTGTGGAGTGGGGTGATAGTGCGCGAGATTGTGGAGCAGGCAGCTGTGCGGCCGGGTGTTTTCGGCTATGTAGTTCAGCCCATTTTCAGCCCATTTTCAGTCCATTTTACAGACTATTATTCCGTCCACTTAATATCTATTAATCCCCATATTCCTACAAATTGCCTTCCCAGCGCTGCTCCACTCTCGTAAGGCACCACTCTAAACAATAGAACCGTAACCACAATGAATGTCAAATTGAGACAGCCCGAAAATCGCAAAAAACACAGACCCCAGATGACGTCGTCTCGATCCCGTCGCACAACCCCCGTTATCATAGATACGTGTGTTGCAAGCGCCCAAACCCCGCCATCCAATGTTGCATTGGCACCAGCCGCTAATCGACTTAGGCAGGGACGTATATCGAGGGGTTGTGGGGCTATAGGATTGCCTGTTTGGGTCTGGGCTGGAATGCGACGGAGTGGCCCGCGTTTCGGTGGCGTTTTGGTTGGCTCCGTTTAATTTTCCCGGTTTTTTCCCCCATTTTTCACGTATTATTCTCCCCCACCAGCCTCCACCAATATTCGGCATGTACGCATCCATTCTCCAGCCTCTTGTCTCTCGCCACTGCAGCTCCTTGTTTTATTTTTTCCCTTTGACTTTGGAGCTTGTCTTTGAGTTTATTGCCCAGTGGGTTTGATGATACAGTCGTCGGAGAACCCCAGACTGGGTGCCTGAAGCAGGGAACCTGGTCGAATTGGGTCTCATTTGAATCATCCGTGCGTTTAGTGTCCCAATTAGCTGTTGCGATAATTCTAGCGATTTTCCCGAATTTTTACGGCCACATCTCCGTCCCATCTCTCGGTCCATTCTCCCGTCCCTCCTCCGGTGCCCATCGATTAACTCAATTGTGTAGCAAATTCGGCCCTCAAGCCATCCAACAAATCAACTCTATTGCTTACCACCGTTGCTGTCACCGTGGCAGCCATCGTAGCAACATACCCTCGGCTAACGCTCGTTCTGTGGCCTCTTTGCTCGTCTCTTCTGACACGTAGCACATTCCGAGGACCCACCTCTTCCAGCCAGCATTCGGGGCCGTGCTTCCATGACGTAGACGGGTGCGTTTTGCAGCTGCATCGTGCCCAGTAAACTCCAACGGCACGGATAGTGTCAATCATACTACACTGAGAGAGCTGGGGAGGAGCTCAAAAAGCAGCATGTCCCTTGTCAAAGAAGGGGTCGGTCACCTTAGACACTCTTTTAGGGTCTCGGGTCAAATCTCCTATTTCAATCCAATATTTAATAATTCCCCCATTTTACCGACACCACGTCCCAGCTATCGACTATTTATTTTCGCCCTGTTTTCGTACATGTCAGCAGCACCCAACTGCACCTGTCGCACGCAAGGACCGTATATTTTCGCTGCACCCGAAAATACGGAAGCGCGGGATTGGAGAGAGAATGATGCGACAGTACTTTGGGCTGGTTATTCGATTTTTGGCCATATTTCCTATCGCAGTAATCAATCTCGTCTATTTGTCCCGTTTGGAAAATCGGTTCAAACCGTGATAAAGCACAACGTTCATCGCGGCTTCGCCACACCACACGCCACTATCTGAGACAAGTCCAGATCGAGATGGCAATGTACGAGTGCACTTGTAGCGAGCGTTGCATTTGGTTGAGAGATTGTTCCAGAAAGCGTTTGATAGCGGTTGGATCGTGGCAGATGACGTCGAGACATGTTCCTGCTTCATGGGGTGCAATGTTTCACTGGCGATAGCAAAGTCAGACATGAGCTGCGAGAACTCGTACATACTTGTGGTCGGCTATAAGGCTTGTATGGTCAGTTTTGGTACCAAGATCGAAACCGATCCATACTGGCCACGTTGTATGTTCCACGCTGTCTACAATACAGCTTTCTTTTTCCCCTGAGGCTCACCTCCCCTGTGCCGGCCTGACTTTGGGTGCGAATCCAAAGCCGCCCAAACTCGAAGTTCAACGCTCGAAGAAGGGAAAAAGAAACGACGCAGGTGGCCCGCAACAGGCCGTCACCAGAGCCTCGGTAGACGTTGAGCTCTGAGTTTGTGAGTGAATTACGAGCTCATCAGGGGTGATTTATTGCTGTCAGGATAGTGATTCAATATGGCGCTCTAAGTACACTTACGAACAATACGAGACTCACAAGCCCAACCAGTCATTCTCAACCTCATATGCTGTCTCATCTGCTCACCAGCAGAACACAATAAACCTCAACGACTTACAAGGCAACTCTGGCGGGCCACCGAACCAAGCATGGGAAAAGCCGTCTCCGTACGTACCCTACGTAGTCTAATCGAGTCTGCTCGCTTGACCTCTTCCAGCTCGCCGATCCTTGCGTCACACCTTGTTTGGAGACCTCCACGGCCTCTGATGACAGCTGTACAGCGTGGCCGTTGAAAAGACATACAGAGACCACATACAGGACTGCAGCGCACATGGAACACGTCTACAGCCTCCCCAGATTCGGACTGTATCTTGTACAGTCTCCACCTCGCACTGTAGACATTCAGGTACAGCATGCGTCAGGCTAACCCAACAGAAAATATCATAACAGACGGAATTTGCACTGTACGAGCTGATGACGTCTGTGCAGTATCAGATGTACGTTCAGTCATAGATGTCTGTTATCGCAGTTTTCGTCCATCCGTCCACCATCAACATTCACAGCAAATCAACATATTGGCATATCGGAATTTATTATTTCACCCAATTTCTTAAAGTTCCAAAATTCTGCACTGTCGATCCAATTTACATGCATGTCTCTACCAACTCGGGAGGCATTAACCGAGTATACCAAAATCAAAATCAAAGATTGTTCACTATATAAAAGGGTATCATCAATTGGAGGCCTTCCAAAATGCATCAGTCTCATTAAATCAGTGTATGGTTAAGTTCATAGAGATGTCAGTCCCTCAAACAGTGTGAATATAACATCATTTGCGGGAAGGCCTTCCCCTGGCTACCGCCAGTAGCGATATCCAGAAGATTGTCGGGGATCAGGGAGAAGAAATATCTCCCGTGACCACCACACACACACGTGCATGCACGCACAAAATCTGTTGTTAGCGTACTCCAAGAAAAAGAGCTTTACCATCCAAAAATCTCAGTTAAGACCGTATCATCAAGCACTGAAGACCCACACCACTGTACATTTGTGGCGCTTTATATAAGTCTCCTGCGTATGTCCGCCCGGTCGAAAAATCATCTTTGAAGAATCCGTGGCCGAAGTTCTGTCTGTGTCTCACCTGGGGTTAGCAAACGGTTTTGAAACGAGTGACACAAAGTCGGTCGTAGAGTCTTCATAAAGGCTTAACGATGCCGGTTTATCTTCACAGAAGTCGGTTGGAACAATTGGTAAAGTTCTTAATCATTTGAGTCGCCACAGCGGATGTTGTGCGATACATACCTTTTTGTGTCGATGTGTGTAGAAAGAAGAGTGCGAAAGGTTGAGTATATATGGGGGTCGGCGGGAGTGCCGGGTAACACAAAACCCTATAGTACATGTGGGTCCGGTACATGTCAGCACGTTACCCTGGGGAGGTGGGAAAGTGGCGAAATTGGAGGAAGGAAATAGGGAGTGGTTATTGGGGTTGGAGCTGTGTATTTCTCGGAGGATATTGCAATCGGGCCACTTTCGCTCAACTGGAAGAGCTAGGTGTAAAAGTGTCAACTGTATTTAGGGTTGATCAAGTATTGTCAAGTGGAGCTGCGAAGTGGAGTGACGGTCTGTAGACCATTAAAACATGCCATATGTGAAATGGAGAGGTGTGGGCAGCATTTCTGCTGTTGTTGACCTGCCAGATAAGATGGGGTGTTCATTTTTGTAAAAAAATGGACCACAAGTTGCATGCCATACACAGACCATTAGACTGGCATAATTGGAGCACTTTTAGAAGCTCCCAAGGTCGTTGACTGAGTGAGCATCAGTTGTTTGTCGAAGAAGAATCCAGGCTCCTGGTTTTCCAGACATTTACTTGTATTTGCGTTTGGCATCATTATATTCACCTATTTCGTCTGCCTCACTCAACTCTCGATTCAGCACACTGCCTCTCATGCCAGGCGAGCTGAGCTTGGGCCCAAAACCGTGCGGGACAATTGAAACACTTTCGGGGAGGGAGAACGCCGTGGCGAGTAGCCCAGTGGCGATAAACCGACGCCCGACTTTTGTACGCCAGCTGGCAGCCCTCAATGTTACACACGAACAGACCGTAGTCGTTCTGGGCAATGTTGGGCTGGATCTCAGCATCAGGAGAAGGGCGGATCTGGGAGGTGGATACTTGAACTGCTTCAGGATTATTTCTGACTGGTCCTACTGGAGATTCTGGATGAGTTGTAGTATCAACAGTGGAGGGTGCAGTGTCGACAACATGGTTGGCAGTTGCTGAAGATGTCTGGGATCCAGGCCGAGAGAGTGCCACATCGCTAGTATCTCGGCTGTGTGAGTTGATCACTGGAGGGGACTCCAAAGTAGCCGGAGAACCCCTCACACTGCCGAAGAGCTGGTAATCAGCAGCTTCTGTTGGCTCAAACTGCTCGGCAGACATTCTCACACTGTGCACGTGAGCTTTTCCCCCGCTGCTTTCCGTGACACCTCTTGTATCACCTCTCATGTCTCTCTGAGTTTCTTCTGGTCGAGTTTCAGCATCTCTGACAGTTGTATCTGAATCACTCTCGAACGGTTCACCTTCGTCCGTGTCAGTCGAGAACCCGCTCTCCAACTTGACAAAGTCCAATTGGTCGATTTCTTTCGCCACCACGATTTTCTTCTTGTCGTCAAATTTGGCCACCCTCTTCCGCTTCTTCGATCTGCCCGGAAAAACGCGTTTTCTGATCTCCTCCATCTCTCGATGGGCCTCGATGAGATTAGCCACCGTCTGCGGCTTCATGTGCGCCAAAATCGCCACGGGAATGTTTGCGTTCATGCTGAGTGTGTGATGAGGCGGTGGCAATCAGAGTCGGATTCATTCTTGTTTTTCTCGTCTTCTCTAGATGGTCAAAAAATCGTCTTTACGTGAACCGTCATCATATGACTACTCATCGTGAGGCTTGCATGTGGAGTGCAGCGCAGTAGGGTGCTCGACGAAGTTTGTGATAATGACGGGATGATACTGAAGCAGAGAAAATACCGGATAATTAGTCAGTATCATTAATTCGCGTCAATTGTACCTGGAACATCAAGTCAGGTAACAGGCCAGTGTTTTTGCTCAATCCCCCTCATCACTGGTGCCGTCAAGTCGAGCCATAATCTGACGTCGTGGAACATCCTCGAACTGACTTTGATAGACCGTTATGCAGCACCGAACGACTTCAGCATAGCTCTTTCAAATTGGCAATGAAGTTTTTCGTGCACTTGGCGACATTTCGAGAAACCATTCGCCGTGGCAATGGACACCAATTACCACTGCAGTCAGAATTTCTCTCATTTTTCAATAACTGGTCAAATAAAAAGGACGTGTTTATCAATACCCTCCACCATGAAATTTCTTCGCACTCTCCTTGTCCCATAACCATGCTCTCACAACTGCACACTTCATTCGCCGCACCATTCACCGACAGAAGACCGATCCTGTATGCTCCTGTAAGCTGCAAGTAGCAAATGCCACAAGCTGCTAATATTACTGGATCTGCCCAAATCGTCCAAACCTGGAACATTCCATCAAAGACTCAATGAGTCCAAAAACGACGACATTTCGAATATTCCTCCAGATTCCACGCCCAGACCCTTTCTCTGACAAATGGGATGACCAATAGCGGCCTGCTTCGTCACCGCAAACGTTCTAGACCCCTTCCATGTTGCTGCTAATTTTTTTCCTGCTTGGTAACCTCACTTAAGGGTCCACTCTAATCATAGTCGGGGTCCGTATATTAAGGTTCGAGGAGGTTTTTTCGAGTGCACAATTGTTGCGATTATTTGTTCGTGAGAAGAGAAGATGAGATAAAAAGTAGATCATCGTACTGAAAAAAATCAGAGCTCTCTAAAGAATATCTTACCTCACCCATATCAGCCCATTACACCACTTCAACGCGAATCCCCATCCCACACCATCCATGCACCCATTCCCAATTAGGCTAAATCTCAGATTTACTTTGTCGGACTCCGACGGAGTTCACAGTCTGATGTATATAAATCTGAGCGTCTGGCAGATGGAAAACACCATTCCAAAAACCACTCTCACAACTAACACAAACACCCCCAACCACCTCCAACGGTCCACAACTGCTCCAATGTCCAACGTGGTCTACGAACAGTGTCCTACGGACTGTGAATGTTACACAATCACTAGTCCCCAGTCGGCTTCTATTAGTCCCACTGGAAGCAAAGAAAAAGCCCACGCCAACGTCCATGAGTGTCTCGACGACTGCGAGTGCTACGAGAACGGCAACAAGTTTGTTTCCGAGACTCCCGCATCCACGAATCCTCGTCTTCCGTGGCTCTCCACTCTTCTGCCTCTCTGGGTCTTCCTGGCCATGGCTATCGGCATCATTATCGGCAAGTTTGTGCCCTCGGCGGGCCCCAATCTGAACAGCACAACTTTCACGGGAGTCTCCGTGCCCATTTTCATCGGTCTTCTGCTCACAATGTACCCCATTCTGTGCAAGGTGGAGTTTGAAGATCTGCCCAAGGCTCTCAAAACCCGAGCCATGTGGAAACAGCTGCTCGTCTCCTTCATCATCAACTGGATCGTGTCTCCGGCTCTCATGTTTGGTCTGGCCTGGGCTTTCCTGCCCGACAAGCCCGAGCTGAGAGAAGGACTCATGATTGTGGGTATTGCTCGATGCATTGCTATGGTGCTCATCTGGAACGAGCTTGCATTCGGAGACAGCTTCTACTGCGCTGTTCTCGTCTCGTTCAACACCATTCTGCAGATCATTCTCTTCCCTCCTCTTGCATACTTTGTCGTCAACTACGTGTCTCAGAACCACTTCCACGATCCCCATGTGGGACATCTGGACTACGGCTCCGTGACCAAGTACGTTGCCATCTTCATGGCCATTCCTCTGGCTGCCGCTCTCATCACCCGGTTCCTGTTCAAGAAGATCCCCAACTGGAGCAAACACGAGCACAAGTTCATCCAGTGGATCTCGCCTCTGTCGCTCATTGCTCTGCTCTACACCATCATTGTTCTTTTTGCATCCCAGGGAGCCCGAGTGGTGGACCAGATCATCTCCGTGCTGCGAGTCTCGGCTCCTCTGGTCGTCTACTTCCTCATCACCTTCTGCGGAACCATGCTCTACTGTCTCAAGTTCGGTAAGGTCGACTACGCCATTTCCGTGACCCAGAGCTTCACAGCTGCCAGTAACAACTTCGAGCTGGCCATTGCCATTGCTGCTTCGCTTTTCGGAACCCAGGGAGGCCAGGCTCTGGCTACAACCGTCGGACCTCTCATTGAGGTGCCTGTTCTGCTGGCTCTCGTCTACATTGCACGATGGCTGCGAGCTCGATGGGTCAGAAACAACCCCAAGGCCGAGTCCGTTTGATACATATTATAGCATAGAATTAGAACTAATGAACTGAACTGTTACCTGAATGATTTCGATATCGTATTGGGACGATTGTAGATGTACCGGCGAGTACACTGTTTAATGCTAGAATGCTCTACTTTTATCATTTATTCCTAAACACTCCTGTGATCATCAGATAGTTCCTTAACGAACAGCTCTTTTCCACTTAGCATCCCACTTGGAAGAATACTTACACTTCGCATTCCATGCAGCCTCACATTTGAAACACTCTCCAGTAACCTTATTTCTATAGTTGCTATCTACTTGAGCAACCGAGAGCTAACGGGCAATTCCTTCCTCTGCTGACCTCCAACGACATCTAAAACCAATCTCACCACTTCATACTTCAAAAACCACATCTAATACGTCACTAACTTCTCGCCATTTCGAACTCTGACCATTTTCGGAGAAGATTAGCTCTTAATTCCGTTTGGAGTTTCCTGAAGGGGTTTGACGTAGGGTGACTATGGTAGTCAGGATATATGTAGCCATTGGATGCTATGATCTTTGCTCGCCATCTATGATTTTTCAGAACAGTTTCATGGTTGTATCCCTTTTTCCTGATTTTTCGTGATTTGTTTCTCGGTTCTTCATTTCCGACGATCAGTACATGACCGGAAATAAATCGCGCTTGTAGATGAGAATGAAAAACACGTTTGAAACCGATAGTGGTCAGTTTTCGGTGAGGAAAAGCTCTTGAACAACACAACTAGCTCAAGATACCAGGTCCATCAGATAATATACCCCTTCGACAGTACTAAAAAAACGTGCTACGGGGTCTTTATTTGCTGGGCTCCTCCAAATTATGGGGAGCACACTAAAGTTAGCCTACGCCGTCATATTTCGACAGACAGTGTTCACAGCAACTGAAACATGCCAGAATAGAGATATGGAGAAACGGAGAAATGGGTTTGGTTACCACACGCCAGTATTTCACACAGTCACGCTGTTTGGACCGCCAGCAACCTCACAGAGCTCATCTAACTGCACCGCATATACCAGTGGCAATACGTCTCAGACGCATGAGCATAAACCTACTCTGGAGTGCAGTAACAAGTGTGTACGTAGCTACAGTAAGCTTGTACTTCAACTGCAACGGAACACCCAGACAAGTTCAACACTGCGTCTACGCTCCTGAGGTCCGGCCGAAATACGTCACGTGATGCTTCTCATTCTCGCGGTCTATCTTTTCGGAGGCCTCACCTTTCTGCCTGGCCTGATATATCTTTTGTGGAGGTATGCTGGAGACCTTGATGGGGACACAAAGCCTCGTGGAGACCCCGATTTCGAGGTGGACGAGCAAAGCGACACAGAGCCGCTCATTCCCACCAACGTGACCGAAAAACCCGTCTTTTCGGGCTGGGTTACTGTTACCAAGGAGTACTTTGAGTACCCTTCCGGTGACGTCCCAGACAAGAAGGACAACCCATCGGCATACACGTCTCTCTACAAGCTAGCCAACGGCAATGGTGGGGGCAGCAACGACTCCAGCAACAACACAAACACAACCGACACAACCTCAAAGGACACAAACCCAGCAGTTCAGGCAGCCAACACAGCCACTGCTGCTGCTCCTTCCACCAAACCGAAACCAGTCAAGTCTCGATACTACGCCGAACTCAAGCTGGGCAACCTGTTTCTGTACAAGTCCGAAGAACGCGATTTGCAACACGCCATTGTTCTCAACAAGTACAAAGTGCAGCTTTACCCCGAGTTGCCAGACGCCAATTTGCTGGCCAAACGAGTGGCGGTCTGTCTGACACACATCAAGAAGGATCTCACATACTACATCTTTTTGGAAAACTGCTCGCTCAAGGAAGATCTCTACTTCCGAATTGTCGAGCTCACGTGTCAGAACTCGCTCAAGGGTAAGGCTCTCATGTTCGACCACCACGACATGATCAATATCATCCAAAAACTGCACTCTTCCGACGAAAATCTGCAGACGGCCTGGTTCAACGCTCTCACCGCCCGAATGTTCATGGCCGCGTACCAGACGGATGCCTTCCGGGGCTACTTTGAGGAAAAGATTGTCAAGAAGCTCGCCCGAGTGAAACGACCGGCGTTTCTGAGCGAGATCCAGGTCACGAAAATCAACGTCGGAACCTCAATTCCGTTCCTCACGACACCCAAACTTAGAGAGCTCAAGCCCGACGGAACCCTGGTTGTGGCTGCTCACCTGTCGTACAACGGAGGATACACCATTGAGATCTCCACCAAGGCCACGTTCAACTTTGGCCAGAAGCTCATCAACATCAAGCCTCGGCCCGTGACTCTGGTGCTGCGGCTGACTCTGTCCAAGATGGAGGGCATTGTGGTTTTCCAGGTCAAGCCTCCGCCTTCCACTCGAATCTGGTGGGGCTTTGAGTCCATGCCAGAAATGAGTCTCAAGGTGGAGCCCGTGGTTTCTGCGCGGCAAATCACCTACTCTATGGTCACCAACGTGATTGAGTCCAAGATTCGCGAGATTGTCAAGGAAAGCATTGTTTTGCCGTTCACGGAAGACATCAACTTTTTCCCTTCGCAGCCCGGCAACCCTTACAGAGGAGGACTGTGGCAAGACCATGTGGGGAAGGAGGAAGAGGAGCTGGAGACCAAGGAGGAGGAGCTGGCGGACGAGAAGCTTGGCGATAACGACGACGAGTCGCTTCTGTCCGAAACCCCTCCTCCTTCCATTCACGTCGGAATGCGACACAGAACGTTCCGAGCGTCTCCCGAGGACGACGAGGCTATGAGTGACAGTGCCGCAGCTACCACTTCTGCCATTGGAACGACTCTGGCTTCCGCCGCGGCGTCCACGTCGTCTCTGGCACATCCTACCACCCCCGATAATGACTCCATCAAGTCCAACAACACAGCCTCCACCAACTTTATGGGCACCATGAAAAAGTGGGGCGCTTGGTACACGGAGAAGAAGGCCGAGGCCACCAAAAAGGCCAAGCCTGCCGGTGGATTTGCATCTGTGAGCAGATCTGCCACGGCCCCCAATCTCACTGCTGATGCCACGGTCTCTCTTTCTCATGCTCCCGCAGCTGCCATCACCCACAGAAAGCCTCCCTCGGAGAAGAAGGCTCCCCAACCCCATCATTTTCCTCCGGAAATGATCGATCTCATCAACGAGCAGGAACGCAAGCGAAAGCTGTCCAACCCGGATCAGCCAATTGGCATGGAGATGCCCGGTTCTCCTCCTTTGCCTGGCTCGCCGCCCACTCTGCCTCCGAGATCAAACACAGCCTCGGTCGACACTGACAAGAACCAGTTTGTGAAACGCAAGCCCGTTCGAGCAGCCACTTCGGTGTCCCCAACGCTGCAGAGCAGCCCCACGCTGCCGGTGGCCGTGCCGTCACGTGAGGGCGGCGTCTCGCCGCGTGTGTCACGTGACCCCATCGGTCTCGGCGTGTCACGTGAGTCCGGGGTGTCGCCGTCGCTCAACGCGGGCACGTCGCCCAATCTGGCTCCGTCGCCCAAGATTGGCTCCGCGTCACGTGAGTCCGGTGTTGCGCCGAAGATGAGCGCGTCACATGACTCCACCCTCGCACGTGAGTCCGGCGTCGCGCCCAAGTCGGCACGTGACTCGGGCCGGCTGAGCACGTCGCACGATTCGGCCAAGCTCGCCCCCTCGCGGTCTCGGGACTCTCTCTCTTCGCTGAGTTCATTTCGAGATGAGAACAAAGTGTCTGTTGTCTCTCTCCCTGTGGAAGAAGGCTCTCCCCCCAAAGAGGCGCTTGTTTTCCATTCTCACAAGGCCTCGCCTCTATCTGCTGTCCAGACTCCTCCCGCATCAGATCCTCCTGTGGTTAGCAGGGTGCCCCGGAAGCCCGTAGGTGCCGACAAGAAGGACGTTGACGAGAGCAACGAGGTCAAGGCTGTGAAGGAGGTCAAGGGCGTGACTGATCCTAAGCCTGTTGAAGCGGCCGAAGAGGCTGTCAACGAGGCTGTTCAAGAAGTGGCTCCCGTCAAGGAGGTTGTTAGAAAGCCTGTTGGGGATGCTTCTGGTGCCAGTGGGGTCAAAGGAGCTGAAGAAGAGACATTTCCCCTGGAGTTGTGATAATGTAGCCAAGGTGGTTCAGTACACAGGGTGCATGCATTTATATAAGTTATTATATCTGATTACATTATGGCTCTACTGAGCAAACAGGTCCCAATCTCCCTGGTAGCCCATGATGGTGTTGGCGAGGTACGTCTTTGAGTAGGTGTAGATGCCCACCTTTTCATAAGACACTCCCACCAGGGTGATGAGGGTGTTTTGGTGCAGGTCTCCCACGTCCATGTAGAGCTTGTTCTTGAGGTCAACAAGTCGCTGGATGAATCCCTCCTGGCTGTATAGAGCAGCGTACTGGCCGAATTCTTCGTCCTGGACGATTTTGACTGACGTTCCAAAGCCCACGTTTGTGCCCCACACTGTCGAGTCTGTGGCCCAGATGTTTCCGTCCCAGCACAGCAGCACCCCTTCTCTTCTCCAGACCTGGTCCATGGGGGCCGTGATCTTGGTGAAGACGCCGTTTCGCACAGTGTAGAACTTGGTTCCGTAGCTGTCGCGTTTAACGATGAGCACAAATCTGTAGAAGAGGTAGATGGTGCAGCTTGAGTAGAGGAACGAGACCGTCTTGTCGAGTTTCACGTCTGGAGCCTGACCTGGCGTGTCTCTGAACTTGATGTACAGGCCGGTGTGGATCTTGTGTTCAAACAGGACGACTAGAGCATGAGGCGACGACCTGATGATACAGGGTCGTTTCGGTTCGATTTCCATCTCAATACCGTGGGCGTTGGACAGGATTCCGTCTTCGTACCAGATGTGCGGTTCGTAGAACGAGTCCTGGTCCTCAGACAGGTTCACGAACCCCGCGTTGCTGAAAAAGCCATTGTCACAGAAACTGATGGGAGCCTCTTCCAGCATTGTTCCTGTTTGTTTGCACAGACAGTAGAAGTCAGCTGGCAGAGGAGTGTCGACGTAGACGGGCCACGAGTGTTTGGAAAAGTGTCTCGGAGGCAGCTTGCCTCTTCTTCCCTTGACGTAGGCCACCGCACAGGCTCTCCAGTTGACCCGTGGAGAATACGTGTAGTAGATCCACGGGTGCGGACACTCTTCGGTGAGCAGCTCTTCCCAGTCCTGGTCCGAGATGGCATAGAACCACGCTCGACACGTTTGAGACAGGTTCAGAAGCGATTGCACGTCCAAACCAAGACGGGAAAGCAGCTCCCACGGCAACATGATGATTACATAGTATAGGAGGGAGTCGTCGAAACCGTGGGTCGCCACTGATAGACTAGACCCGACTTTATCTGAAGCGACAGTGGTAGAAGTATACGGTAGCTGAACCCAGAGTGTAACTTTGCCGAAGAGGTAGTGTAGATCGAGGCTGTCTCAGAAGGTATTTGCTGGTTGGAGCTTGGGCAAGAGTTTGAGAGATTTTTGGGGGTTGTTGAATTGATATCAATTTTTTCGACATTTCATACGATTAAAAGACAGAATAATTATATTTAATTGGAAAAAATGAGGAGCATGTAAAAGGGCCGGCAGTGATGTGTTCCAATCGTGTATCACTCAATTGACAACATTTACTGATAATATGGTCCTTCTATACTCCCATAGGTTGTGTTGTTGTGCTGACTCTCATTGACAGTCTCAACCTTGTCACTTTACGTCTGGGGAGCCGGTACGAAACAGAGATAGCGTGCTCTGAGATACGAAGATGTGAAGAGATCTGAGTTTCATTTACGGCGGACTTGGTGGGGTAGATTATGGTGGCATGAGTGGATGCCATACTGGCTATCGATTGCTTAGTAAACATATCGCGCGTGCGAAATCGAAGCTAAGAACCAGAAGACACAATCGCCAGCTTGTTCTTCACTTTCAGGTCGTTCACATTCTCTTCGCGGTGACCCCCGCTCCCCCATCTAACAATTACACTTCAATATCTCGTATCCAAGCCACACGAACCTACACTAAGCCACAGGGGAGGGTATATAGAGGGCTTCAGGGGAAAGACCTCAATTAACCACTAACATGCCCCACCACCGAGGATTCGATGTGGCTAGCTACAAGGGCTACGATGAGAACGGAGAGCTGCCGGCCAAACGAATCAAGAGCACCAAGAAGATCATTCTCAATGCCTTCGTCATGTTCACGCCCACCCATCTGAACTTTGGGCTGTGGAATCACCCCGATCACTCGGGTTTCGGCCGTGATTTCGCAAAGAAAAAGCCCTGGCAGGACCTGGCCAAGACTCTGGAGAAAGGAAAGTTCCACGCAATCTTCAGTGCCGACCATTTGGGCTTCAGAGAAGTGTACGGAGACGGAGATCCTATTGGTCTCGAGAAGAAGATTCAGTTCCCGTGCCATGATCCGCTGTTTTTGGTACCCATCATGGCTTCTGTGACTGAGCATCTCAACTTTGGAATCACCGTTTCTACCTCTTATACTCCTCCGTTTACTTTGGCCCGTCAGTTTTCGACCCTGGACCATCTCACTGACGGACGAATCGGCTGGAACATTGTGACTTCGAATTCGGACTCGGCCTCTCGAAACTTTGGTCTAGATCACCAGGTCGAGCACGACGACCGGTACAAGAAGGCAGACGAGTACATGGACGTGGTGTACAAGCTGTGGGAGAGCTCCTGGGCCGAAGACGCTGTAGTCAAGGGACTGAAGACGGACACCTTTGACACTTCGAAAATCAATTATATCGACCATGAGGGCAAACATTTCAAAGTCAAGGGTCCAGCCGTGGCCTTGCCTTCCGTTCAACGAACCCCGGTGCTGTTCCAGGCAGGCATGTCTTCTGCAGGCCGAGCTTTTGCTGGCAAACACGCTGAAGCTGTTTTCATTGCTGGCCCGAGTCCTCAGCTGATCAGACAGACGGTCAACGCTCTCAGGGAGTCTGCAGGTGAGCGAAAACTGCTCGTGGTGAGCACTCTCATGGTCATTGTGAAGGCCACCAACCAAGAGGCCCAGGACTACTACCAGGAGCTGAGCGACGCTTCCGACAAAGAGGGAGCGCTCATTTTCTGCTCGCAAATGTTTGGAGCAGATCTCAAAGCGTACCCTCCTGGCCAGGACCTGCGAGAAACAGACAACCCGAATCTCGTCAAGGCCGTGTCCATGTGGGCTTCTCAAACCGACTCAAAAGACGAAATCTGGGACGTGGACAGAGTCGCCAACGAATACAAACTCGCTGGACGAGGAGGAGTCGCTGTTGGAGACGCTGAAACCGTCGCAGACATCATCGAAGACTGGATCGAGATTGGAGACCTGGACGGCTTCAATCTCAGCCACGCTACTTTCCCAGGAACCTACGAAGACATCGTCGAGTATCTGGTTCCTGAACTTCAAAAGCGAGGCCGGTTCCATGAAGACTACCCGGAGAACGAGCACACGTTCAGAGAACTACTCTACGATACTCCTGGAGACTCTTACCTGAGATCCGACCATTACGGCTTTAGTTTTAAGACCTAAACGTAGGATGAATGACACTTTGCTAACAGAAAATATATCAGTAGATAGCCAAACATGAGAGGATGACGACTGTGTACTTAGAACTCCATTATACTAAATAGTTCAGGTTTTATGGTGTTAACCCTTCCCATTCGAGCTCCTCCAAATTGCATGCATGACACACGTATAACTTATGACGAATCAACAATTAACACCCAATAAATATCCTATCTGTACTCTCATTCCTCGCAGGTATTTGTTCCTCCTCTAGCGTGTTATCTTCAGGATACCAGCTCACGTGACTCAGGCGTATATTCCAGCACACGAACATCTGAGAATGTGTACATCGATATTTTTTTGAATTAGAGTTGCTGCGAAGCTAAGGCCAACATGAAAATACAATATCGATTCGAGGAGCTGAGATATGTTCAAAAGTAGCCATAAAATAGAAGGTTGAAGCGTAGGGCTTATGGCTGATCTCCAGCGACGACTCTAGTCGAATCTAGAGCAAAAGTTATACATTTTCGATACATTTTCAGGCCCTCTTCCGGGCCAGTCGACACACACGTTCAGCCCCGCTATCTCAGCCACAAGTCTACAAATAGATACATGTTTAATCACAGATATTGGAATTAATCTCGTTATATCGCACTCCGCTATCGGAGTCGTGTCAGGCAGGTTTGAGCCACATATACTGGCGGGATCCATTTAGAAACCGTGCTTCTTGATGGTCTTCTTGTCAATCTGAAGCTTGGCGGTCAGGAAGTCGACAATCTTGTCTCGCTGGTCTCCCTGGAGCTGAATAATCTCACCGTGCTCTTCGTCCTTGCCGATGTTTCCGTTGCAGGCAAAATCCTTCTTAAGAACCTTCAGGATTCGCTTGAGGTCATATTCTTCGGGAAGGCCCTGGACTGTGGTCAGAGTCTTTCGTCCGTTTCGCTGCTGGATACGGATATGGATGTAGTTGGTAGGCTGAGTATCGTCGTCACCAGTGTCGGCGAAGGGATCTGTGTTAGAGGGGAAGAGCGGGGGCACGTCGGGAAGGGGTGGGAGCGTCACGAGGAGTCATTCGTTGGGGTGCACAGCCGCATGATCCGTGAGCGAATACACAGATCGGGTTTGAGGCAAGTCTGGAGAACGGGGTGTGCTGTGGACGCGTGGAGAAGTGGGTTACCACCTCCGTGTCGTTACCAAGTCCACGTCACCACCAGATCTCCTGCGTGTTGTCTCCGTCACCCTGTCTCCATCACCACCACCACAAAACTCGTGTCAGGGCGCTTTTCCAGACAAATACTCACCAAAGGACTTGAGGTTTTCGATAGAAGTAGACATAAACTGTTATTGGCGCGATCTAGAGACCTATGTCCAGATTGTCGAGTGAAGGGGGAGGTTGTGTTTTTTGTTGGAGTAGAGAAGAGAAAGGTAAGCCCGTCATGTGGCGACTTTAATGGTTGCCCTTGGGAGGAATCGCTCCAGTGGGGGCTGAACCCTAACCCTATTTTTCCAAAGAAGGTTGGTGCAGTGGGAGAGTGTGCATACGGTATGAAAAGGAGCGGTTCGAAGGAGGTGGAAGGTGGGAGGGGCGGTTACGAGAGGTGGTTGAAAACGGTGTTTTTCGGCGGGTTTTGGACACAGAGACGGATTTTTTGGTATTTCTGGCGGTCACGTGAGATGAAACAGGTGTAAACGGCTCATTTATCGCTCCACCAACGACTATCAACGTCCCTGTGCTAACGCTTCGTCTCAGTCCAAACAGCTGAGAAGCACCCCCTGAAAGAACCGAATGTAAAATGACGTCAAAGTGTCGAAAATTCGATGGTCGAAGGATTCGAAAGTAATAACAGCTCTTGCACGATTGGTGGAGGTTTTTTTGCACAGACACGTGCGATTCGGGTATGCAATCTCTGGGAACGTGTCTGTGTCCTTTTTGGACCATTTTCGTGTCTCTTACAACCCCTTCCTGGACACTCTTTAGCTCTTCCTAAGCTTCTACTTGCTCGATACCATGCACCGTTAACGCCAGTGTGACGCTGCAATATTGGGGGTGACGGAGATAGCAGGCGGAAATTATAGACTGTGGATGTCACATGGGGAGTGGTGGAATACGGTGAGAGTCACATGGTGAGGGAGCGTAATGCAGTAAGCAGAATGTGGTGGTATTTTCGACTCTTGGAGTGTCTGAATCAAGCTAGCTACCGTAGATCGTCAATTATCAGTGTTACATAAGCGTGATCAAAGATGACTGTAGGTCGATTTGTACAAATAAGTGGCAAAAACAGTTTGTCAGGAAAGTCCGAGAACTGCTTCTTTGCTAGTTCGGCCTCCTTCAGACCTGTGTGATCATCTTGGCTGACTCAACTGACTCGTATTAGAGAGCTTATCATGATGAGGTGACAGTGGCTATAAAAAGACTGGATGAGGACATAATACGGAGTGGAGATGTGAGACGGTCAGGGATGGACCATATATGTTTCTGAGAACAAAATAGGTCTCCTTGCAAGTCCATCAATAGGTTTGGCCGGGCCCAAATGAACTCTCCATGCATCTAACAAAAACCAACTATAATGCCAACTATAACTCTTCTTCTTGTTGAGCAATGCGATTCCATACATCCACCCCCAAACACCACCCCCCACACTCCCACTCGCCGATAACTCCCCATAATTAATAATCAGCACCCAAACACGGCTGTTACACTTCACACGACCATCTCATGACTCTGTCAGACAGCTCTCAAAATAGCTCAAGGTGTCGTACCGTCGTATTATTGAACGTCAATAGGGGCAATGAAGAAACCCTTCCAAATTCGCAATAATAGTCGGACTGAAATTTTGAAAGCAGAAATTGAATCACCAGGCCGCGCTAAACACGTCTATAGCGTCAAAGTGCCATCCATCCTTCTAAACCACCCTCAACACCCTCTATACACTCCTCTCCACATTTCAAACGGCACAACCTAAAGCTGCATATCCAATGCCTTAGTGTGGAGACACGTATCGTCGATTCTAGTTGCTGGAGAGATGTACCCGAGCGGACTAGTACATTTATCGGGAGCCTGGATTGGGCTCAGAAAACTGCTCACAAGATCAAACCGGTCACGTGACTCGTCACGCCGCCACTAGCCCGACCAACTTCTAGGGCTGCTGCATCTTTTAATATCTCATGCAGCATGAGCATGAGGGGAGGCAATGATGAGATGGTTCTGTAAGGGGTGTTTGAGTGGATATGGAGGCAAGGTGGCGGGCTGAAATTGCTCTCTCTGTGTTCGTGCTCTCAATTGACGTATATCCATGGTATTACTAAGCCGATTGGGTCGTTTTAATAGCCAACTCTCCATGATTGTTGGAGAAGGCTGTGTCAGAGGTTGTACAAACGAGTACAAGCAGTTGTATCATCACAAACTGGATGAAAGTGTTAGCCGACACAAAGTGCTACAAATAGCTGATTCACACAAGTCCGTATAATTGTGATCAGCCCTTCTTCCTCTCTCCTCCTCTTTCTACGCTCAAATTTCACTCGGACTTAACGCCGTCGCATTAAAGTTGTCCCAATAAAAACACCGCATAACGAGGCTATGCGTTATCACCGGTGTCACTTGCTTTACTGACTTGGAGTTGGCAGTATTCGTGGTGGTGAAAACTACAACAGAGACGGACACAAACGGACGACCTCAGACGGACACAGACACAAAAAGACACAAGCAGACGAACACAGACACAGACAGACGCAATATCCTCAATAATCAAGCTAGTAACCGCCGACATGTCCTCCAATCGAGCCGAAGTGGACCTCAACGTCAACATCAAAAAGGCGACCAACACAGACGAGTCTGCGCCCAAGCGAAAACACGTGCGAGCATGCATTGTGTACACCCACGACCACCGGTCCTCCAAGGCGTTCTGGAACGGCATTCGAATCCAGCCGCTTCAGACCGACGATGTCATGGTGTTCAAGGCCCTGATCACCATCCACAAGGTGCTTCAGGAGGGCCACCCTTCTGCGTTGCGAGAAGCCCAGGCCAACGTTAACTTCATCCAGTCGTTGGCCCGAGGAAACAACTACACCGGGCCCAACCAGGGCAACCATGGTTACGGCAAGCTCATCTCTGAGTACGTGCGGTTCCTCATGCAGAAGCTCACGTTCCACAAGTACCACCCGGCCTTCAACGGCATGTTTGAGTACGAGGACTACATTTCTCTGCGGACCGTCAACGACCCCAACGAGGGCTACGAGGCGATCATGAACCTCATGACGCTTCAGGACGGCGTGGACGACTTCCAGCGGCTCGTGTTCTCGTCGCTGCAGCGATCCCGGTCCAACGAGTGCAAAATCTCGTCGCTGGTGCCCATGATCGCCGAGTCGTACGGCATCTACCGGTTCGTGACCTCCATGTTGCGAGCCATGCACGTGTCCACGGGCAACGACGAGGCTCTGGAGTCGCTGCGACAGCGGTTCTACTCGCAGCACGACCGGCTCCGCGACTTTTACTACGACTGCTCCACCCTCAAGTACCTGCGGTCGATTGTGACCATCCCGCAGCTCGGCAAGAACCCTCCCAATCTGTTGGAGGAGGAAGACGGACCTGGACTCCCCCAGCGACCCAAGTCCGTCGCCGAGACTCGATCTGTGTCTCCCGAGCCTGCCCCTCTGCCCGTGGCGACCCCCACGCCCTCGATTCCGGCCGAGGCGCAGCCCATTGAGAACTTTTGGTCGCAGGACGCGCTGCTCGCCCAGCAGCAGTACGACGCCGAGCAGGAGCGGCTGCGGCAGCAGCAGGCCATGGAGGAGGAGCGGATCCGGCAGATGCAGATGCAGCAGCAGCAGCAGTTTGAAATGCAGCAGCAGCAGCAGATGGAGGCGCAGCAGCGGGCGCAGGAGCAGCTCATGGCGGACCAGATGGCGCGGCACGCCCAGGGCCGAATGGCCGAGCTCGAGCGGGACATTCTCGCTCTGCGAGGCCAGTACGACCAGGACCAGCTAATGCTGGAGCAGTACGACGGCCGGGTCAAGGCGCTGGAGGCCGAGCTCAACCAGCTGCAGCAGACGGCGCACCAGAGCGCCCAGGCCAAGGACGATCTGATCGACTCGCTGCAGCAGCAGATCACCATGTGGCGGCAAAAGTACGAGACGCTGGCCAAGCGGTACTCGTCGATGCGTGAGGAGTACCTCGCGCTGCTCAAGAAGCTCAAGGCGACCCAGCAGAAGGCCGCGTCGGCCAAGGAGGCCATCGAGAAGGCCGAGAAGCTGGAGCGAGATATGCGGCACAAGAACATTGAGCTGGCCGATCTCATCAAGGAGCGAGACCGGGCCCGATACGATCTCGACCGGGCCAAGGGCGGCAACAAGGAGGACGTGGAGCGGCTGGAGCGTGAACTGCGAATGGCGCAGGACAAGCTGGCGGACAAGGACCGGTCCACCGGTGCGGATCTGTCGCTGCTGCTGTCCAAGCACAACCGCGAGCTGTCCGAGCTCGAGAACGCGCTCAAGATGAAGCAGCGGGCTCTCGACGATCGAGGAGACGACTCGGATCTGCTGCGACGGCTCGAGGAGAAGGAGATTGAGTACGAGGCGCTCAACGAGGCGTTCAACTCGCTGGCGCTGCACCAGGAGCAGCAGGGCAACAACAGCAACGGCGGCTCGACCCCTCTGGCGGCCCTGCACTCCATCATCGACGCTCTGCTCGAGTCTGGCTCCCAGCGAGTCCAGGACGCGCTGTTCGAGCTCGAGTCGCCCATGCAGGCCGGCAACCAGAACTCGACGCCCGAGTATCTGCTGTCGGTGATTGAGAAGGCGTCCGAGTCCGCGTCCGCGTTCGCCACGTCGTTCAACAACTTCCTGGCCGACGAGACCGACGGCGACTACGCCGAGATCATCAAGACGGTCAACATCTACTCCACCGCCGTGGAGAATGTGCTGTCCAACTCTAAGGGTCTGACTCGATTGGCCAAGGACGACGCTTCTGCCGACGCGCTGGTGAACTTTGCCCGGGAGTCTGCCGAGGCCACCGAGCGAAACTTCATTGGCCTGCTCTCCGAGATCATTGAGGATTTCCCTCTGGACGACAAGATGGAGCGGGTCATCACGCTCAACATGAACGTGCAGACCGCTCTGCAGCATCTGACCAAGCTGGCCGAGCGAATGGCGCCCAAGACCAACATCAACATGTCTGGCGATCTGGGCGATCTGGTGGAGCGGGAAATGTCCAAGGCTGCCGACGCCATTGCCGCGGCCTCCGCCAAGCTCGGCGATCTGCTCAAGTTCAACCAGTCGGACCCTCTCAAGTCGACCACGGACCTGCAGCTGCACGAGGCCGCGATCCAGGCTGCCCAGGCCGTCATCAACGCCATTGCCGCGCTGATTCGAGCTGCCACCGACGCGCAGAACGAAATTGTCGCCCAGGGCCGAGGAACCTCCTCGCGAGCGCAGTTCTACAAGAAGAACAACAAGTGGACCGAGGGTCTCATTTCCGCCGCCAAGAGCGTGGCCGCCTCCACCAACATTCTCATCGAGAAGGCCGACGGCACGCTGCGACGAACCTCCGGTCTCGAGGAGCTCATTGTGGCGTCCAACAACGTGGCCGCGTCTACTGCGCAGCTCGTGGCCGCGTCCCGAGTCAAGGCCACCTTCATGTCCAAGACCCAGGACAAGCTGGAGGAGTGCTCCAAGGTGGTCACGTCGGCGTGCCGAAACCTCGTCAAGCAGGTGCAGGAGATTCTCAACAAGAAGTTTGGCGAGCTGGACGAAAAGGTGGACTACTCCGCGCTGTCCAAGCACGAGTTCAAGACGACGGAAATGGAGCAGCAGGTCGAGATTCTCAAGCTCGAGAACGATCTGCAGGGCGCCCGAAAGCGGCTCGGCCAGATGCGAAAGGTCGCCTACATGCATCAGGACGAGGAGGAGTCTATTCCCGGCCAGGACGACTAATCTCTCGCGCTACACGGCTCCCGATGTATGTACAACATGTATGGTAAATGAATGAAATGATATTAGCTATGCAAATAAATAGGTCCACCATTGCAGGTTGGGGTTGAAGCACCGAGCCACGTGCCCACTAATGTCGTTAACGCAGTGGCGTGATGAAAGTGTCGATGTAGCTGGGGGTGTCTAGATTGTGGCCATCAAAGTAGTCGATATCGAATGAAGAATTGATGGATGAAGCGTACTGATTGATTAGTGGGATTCGAATACTCAAAGGCTGGATCTGGCTAAAATCAAACTCATCTTGTTGATTAGTTGAATTTGCCGTGGACGCCTGTCTCTCCACAATTCCTTGATCGAACTCAACCAGGAAGGGGTCAACGGGTGTACTAGGCTCTCCAGACACCGCAGAGGTATCGGTAAGAGAGTGTGCCCCGCTATAATCAGGGGAACTTGCAAAATCGGACGATGAAGAAAAGTCGTACTCGAAAAGCTGACTCTGCGCTTGAGGCTGAGAAATTGGCGGCGGAGACATCTGCTTCTCGGGAGCAGGGCTTGTCACTGACGAGAGCCATGTTGTGAACGACACGTCGCGTTCTCTGGATCTGTAATGATCAGCGTACTTGGTCCAGATATGTCTGTCGGGACAAGCTCTCCAAGGTCCTTTCAATAGATGTGTAATGTCGATTGCACTGAGATCGGTGTGCGGGACGTGATGATACAGCTTGAAGGCGACGTAACCGTTGACCACTTGTGATTTCGAAGTTTGCCCAGACGCTCCGTTGAATGGAATCTTTCGTGAGCGAATGTAGTCGAGAACTTTCTCTAGTTCAGGGTACATGGGTGGGATCGGATCTAACTTTTCGGCGAAGCAGATTTCTGACATGTAGGCATTGTTGTTTTGGTTTATGACTGGTACCGTTTGAATTCTGAAACGGGCCATTCCAGGCTTCATTTTCTTTGGCGCTCTTGCTTTCACGACTTTGTGTTCGGTTTTGATCTTGATCATTGTTGGCTCAGTTGTTAGATGTGACGAAATATTTGTCCCCAGCTCTGTATTTAATATCATTCTCATCTTGCCTCATCGTCAAGATTACCTCATTAGGAGATGAACCCTATGCACTCCAGATCCTTTGTTCATGCGAGTTTTAATGCGGATGTTGAATATCGAAACTCTAAACCAAACATTGGGCTGCGGCGTCAGGTGCCATTGGGGGGACATTCCACTGAATTCTGAGGAAAATACTCTGTGGCTTAAATTTACAGCTGCCTGCAAAGAGGTGTTAATTGAAGCCTCCCACTACTCTTGGGGTGTTTGCAGTTCTCTCTCAATTGAGCGTTCCCCTGCCACACAAATCTCGTTTTCTACCTCCTTTTGTTGCATGCTTTTACAGCCCACATGGCTACTCGTGCCGGAATTGAACCAACCTGCATGCTCCCTGATCAACGTGCATACAAAGGATGGGGCAAGCCCCAAGAATAAATCACGATGTGAATGTCATGTGTTTGTCCTGCGGCATCTGATGGAATTGCCGTAATTTTGTGGGCCCTTGTGTCAAGCCGAGTTCTGACGAGGCGATAATTCGCGGGGGTTGTGCCCTACCTATGCTGATAGCACGAGTACAGTACTTGTACAGTGGTCTATACAGACACTGAATACCCGATCTACCCCAGCGACAGAGACACAAGTACATAGCTACAGTACAATTACTTGTACTTCTGCAAGGAAACGTACTCACACAGGTATTGGCACTATAAAATGCATCCTAATCAATTAAACTAACTACCGAGGTACAAAGGGATTTTTCTCCATGAACACTTTCAATGCTGGTCTCATCTGAGACGAAGGTGTCTGCTTCTTTGATTTCTTTTTGGCGCCAGTCCGCCGCTTGTTTGCCACCCAAGACTTCACGAAGCTCACTTTTTCACCGATCTGCCCAGCGATGAACTCGATTTGAGAGACACTAGGATGGTGGTTGTAAGGGATGGCATTGAACCACTCCCACAGCTCGCTCAACTTCTTCACCTTTCTCAACTTCTCGGAGTCAATGGCATCGTAACCTCCATGTTGAGCTAAGATCTCCAACTCAATGTCGAGCCGTTGTTCAAGAAATTGCTTGTGCTGCTGAAACTCCTCTCTAAGAGCCGAGGACCTTCTTCCAAAGAAAGCGTCGAGGATATGCATAATGCTACCCTTGGAAGAGCCGCAGAGCTGGATTGACTCCACAATCTGATGGCCTTCTTTGTATAGATCTAGAAGCTGACCCGTACAGTCTTTTGTAGCGTGTTTCGTAACCCAGCTGTAATGGGACATGGTTTTGAGCAAGGTGATGAGTCTCTGCTCTTCATCCCCCAATGATCTGATCTCGTCGAACGGGCCGAGGGCCTTGGTGTCTCGAAGGAGTGACAATGGGACCCTCAGGGTGGTGGCCTCAAACTTGGAATGCTTGAAGAGAAGGTAGTAAAGATCGCATGCAGGGTCGGGAAGCTTGACAATATGCTTGTCGGCGTAGTGACGTTGTAGATCGGTTGGTGTTATTCCCTCTCCTTTTTCGTTGACGACTCCAGGGATTTTTTGCGTGAGAGTCAGTTGGGGCTTGGTGCTCCAGTCGATAGCCCCATTTCCGACTGAAGCAATCCACATAGCCATGTCCTGCTGTTGCGGGAAGAAGGGGTCAAAGGACACCAAGTCGTGGTCGTCGTAGATGTCCTTCTGGAAATCGAAAATGCTGGAGGTGTTGGTGAGGAACGATGAGTCCTGTTGGCTGTCACTGTTGGAACACATCAATTGGTGGGGGTCCATCTCTTCAGGAGAGAAGTTGAAGTTAACGGGGCACTCGTTGTAGAAGAGGCCATCCTGGATTTCCGTCATTCTAGAGTGGTTTGATATGCGAGGTAAAAGTGGACGAGTCAAAGAACCTGTCAATACTATATATTAGATCCTCTGATTTTAAGGAATACAAACGCTGATATTGACGTTGCCTAAACGGGATTATAGAGTCAAAGAGGCAGACTAGTCGTGCATTATCGTTGTTGATCCCATTCATAATAAAACCATAACTGAACAACAAAAGAAAACCAGCTTGTCGAGACGGGGCCACTTTAGGCTAGCCACTCCTCAATCATTTCCATTGAAAGAAGTTACATCTGGTGGTTGTATTGTCTTGGGAGCCCTTGGCGCTAGGGTCTTCTTCGCGCTTGTAGGAGTCGCCGACGAGCTGCAGCGAGTGGTTCTGGCCACAAACCCAAAAGTGCTTGCCCTGGTTGGGTCCCTTTTTGCGGGTGGTTCTGAGCACTGCGGGGAGGTTGTGGGCGCAAACTGGCGCCGGTTTTTTCGTCATGATCTTGGACCACTGCGACGCGACCTTCTCGGCCTCCTCCACACGCTCAGCAATGTGCAGCCACTCGGTGGGCTCAGGCAAGTCGACTGTTGTGTCGCTACTGGCCGTGGCGTTTTCATCTCTCCTGATTTCACCCTCTTGAGCCTGAGTCGCATGCACATCTGCATCGCAACCTTGATTGGTGCTGTCAATATTTGGGGACGCTGGCGGTGCGTCGGAGACGCATGTTGATACGGCATTGGGCTTTTGGAAGAAGGTGGAGATGGCAGCTTGTTTTTTGGCCGCCGTTTTCGGAGATGCCTTGGGCTTGGAAACGCCCTTGGTCGGGGGCGTTTGTGCTCGGAACATGGACATGACCGAGCCCGTCTGCACAAACTGCTTGTTGGTCTTGTGGAACAGTTTGGGGCGGAACGGGTTTGGGGCTGGCGTGTTCCCCTCTTGCTTGGTATGTGGAGCAGTGTTATTGGCATCAGATGAGTCGACCTCTTGGCACGCGTCGGCTTCGCGCACCTCTGCATAAACGGGACAATGATCTGAGCCCTCCAGGTGGGGCAGAATATCGGCACGGTCCACATGCAGGCCCTTTGAGGCCAGCACGTAGTCGATACGAGCGCCAAAGTTACCCGGCCGGTAGTTCATCATCACGTTCCAGCAAGTGTACATGTCGGGTCGGTTGGGATGCTTGTCTCGGCACGAGTCTTGCAACAGGTCGGGAACCAGTCTGTGGAAGACCCGTCGGCCGACCTTGGCCTCTCTCCAGCTCTTACAATGCTCCTGATTGAGTCTCTCAAACGCCTCCACAAATCGCCCGTCCTCCTTGTCCCCCAAAGATGGCAGAGTGATCTGTTTGGCCTTGTGTAGCGCTTGCATTCCCTCCGCCGAGTCGTACAGCTCGCGAGCCACATTGAGGTCTCCCATGACCACCACTTGTCGTCCAGCCTCAAGAAGAAGGTTTATCCGCTCCTCCAACAGCCCGAAATAGTCGTCTCGGTATGCGTCACGTTCCTCGCCCTCTGTGGCAGTGCTGGGGCAGTAGAGACCGAACAGGACACAGAAGCCCAGGTCCAAGAGGATAGATCTGCCCTCTGAGTCGACCTGGTACAGCCGCTGCGGGTTGCCCTCAGGATAGCCGCCAATACAGCTCTTGCTGGCGCCATCTCTCTCCTTTTGCCGCTCGTACAGCTGCTGGTAAGACAGGCCCTTCTTGGAGTCCGGAGACACCAGCTGACCGGTAAGACCTTCCTCGGCCTTGAGAACGCTGATGCCGTGCTTCACGTAAACGACAACGCCGCTGTAGCCCTTTTTTGTGTTGGAAAACGACCAGTACGAGTCGTAGCCAGGAACAAGGGCGTGCTCTCGCTTCAGCAGATGGGGCTGGAGCTTGGTCTCTTGCAGACAGACCACGTCGGCCTCCAGCACGCCAAACATGTGTTCAAACGACCGCTGCTCGTTCCATGGATGGTAGCTCAGCACGTTGTTGATGCCACAGATGTTGAACGTGACGAACCTCATGTGGTGACCGGTCCTGCATGAGTGCGATCGCTGGATCACGGAGGTGAGTTGTGATTATCGAGAGTTTATTCAGATTATTCAGAGTCTATTTTAGAGTCCGTAATTGCACGCTATCATCTTCATCATCGGTATACGAGAGGGTGATATCTTTGCTCTTGTATTCGGGAAACAAAGAGAAGTATATTTGCAGCAAATCACCCCATCTTCCGTATCAAATACGCCCTTTTGTTGGGTACATATGACTGGTCAAATGGGGCTGATTCATCCACATGACCCACCCCGAAAGGTAAAAGAGTCCCCAAGAGAAGGTGGAAAAGTGTCTCACTGAGAATGGATCTTCAGGGTCTTTTCCACGGGTCAATTGTAGCGCCACAGGTCGATCTTTACCAGTCGTTTGGTATAAACCGTCGATCCTTACTAGTCTTTTAATTCGTCTCGATGATGAGTTTGGGGCTGCCAGTTGTGGAGCGTGCTTAGTCAAGTGTTGGGTAAGTATTTCTTAAGTATCTGCATTGTAATGGGGGAGAAGTTTGATGGCCATAACCAGCCTACTAAATCAGTCAGGTATTGAGCTATGACTGTGGATGTAGCTTCGTTCGATTCAGCTATGAATTCTGAATCGAATGGTACAACTTATATTGCAATCCGTTCAGTCAATGTGGTCCTAGTGACTGCAAACACGACTGTCGATACACGACGGACTGTCTACTGACCCTTGCAATTCTGCAGGCCGGATCAGATTACGAGCCACAGATTATGAACCATCCAGCAAGAATATGGGCAACAGATTCTCACATCCACTCTCACACCTCACATCGACGACCTCACCGTCCAAGCTCCCCCACACATCCACCGGACTCCGCTCGCTTATTCGTCCCAACGGTTATTGAATAACGTATAGCAACATACAAGCACAATAACGGAGAGTGATATACGGTGATGGAGTGCTTCGATTGGAATGAAAAGTACTTTAATCAACTCCCCGATTCTCGCTGATTCCAACCATATATCCAACTCCCCCAAACCTCCCCCGCAACACCTCACAAACCCTACCCCCACACTTCTCCACCCTCGGAACCCTGATTTAGACCCAACCCTATCACGACGTGGGGGTCTGTGCTGAGCCGTTCATGAAAAGATGTACATTGAGATACGGCAATCAATGCCAGCGTGGTCAATTGACATGCTCTTGACAACACGTGTCTGGCACGTGACTGCCCATCCACTTCCCTCCGACCTTGCTCTTACCCTACCGTGCTTCTTCACCCACTCCCGTCCGTCTCACATTACCCTGGGTTCAACTCCGGGTGGCTACTTATAGCGAGACTGCGCCGCTGTGTTGCAAATAGCCCTCCATTGCGTGCTCCCAGCTATCTTCCAATCACCATGTTTTATCAGCGTTTGCGGGGAACCTTATCAGCAGCCCACAGCCTTTATAGACCCGTGTCTGCGCCAACCTTTTGTCGTTTCATCAACATTCACGCGCCCTCAATCATGTCTTTTGGAGATAAAGCTGCCGCCCGACTCGCGGGCAAAACCGTCTTTGTGACCGGAGCCTCGTCCGGCATTGGTCAGGCTACCGTTCTCGCTCTCGCCGAGGCTGCCAAGGGAGACCTCAAGTTTGTGCTTGCTGCTCGACGAACTGATCGTCTCGAGGAGCTCAAGAAGAAGCTGGAGAGCGACTACAAGGGCATCCAGGTGCTGCCGTTCCAGCTGGACGTGTCCAAGGTCGAGGAGACGGAGAACATTGTGTCCAAGCTGCCCAAGGAGTACGCCGAGGTGGACGTGCTCATCAACAACGCCGGCATGGTCCACGGCACCGAAAAGGTCGGCTCCATCAACCAGAACGACATTGAAATCATGTTCCACACCAACGTGCTGGGTCTCATTTCCGTGACCCAGCAGTTTGTCGGCGAGATGCGAAAGCGAAACAAGGGCGACATTGTCAACATTGGCTCCATCGCCGGACGAGAGCCCTACGTCGGAGGAGGCATCTACTGCGCCACCAAGGCCGCGGTCCGATCCTTCACCGAGACGCTGCGAAAGGAAAACATTGACACCAGAATCCGAGTCATTGAGGTCGACCCCGGAGCCGTGGAGACCGAGTTCTCCGTGGTCCGATTCCGAGGAGACAAGTCTAAGGCCGACGCCGTCTACGCCGGAACCGAGCCTCTGGTCGCCGACGATATCGCCGAGTTCATCACCTACACTCTCACTCGACGAGAGAACGTTGTCATTGCCGACACGCTCATTTTCCCCAACCACCAGGCTTCTCCTACTCACGTCTACCGAAAGGACTGAGATAAGGGCAAGTTATAGATATACGCAGGTAAGATGATGTTATTGAGATGATTGTAGAGTGAGATCAATTGAGTGCACTACAAGCTGTGATAAAGATCACTCAATTGAGTTGTATACAAATGTCTGACAGCTGATCTCTGTACAGCGAAATCACATAGAAACATTCACGAGCTGCTTCCGTAGATATTTCAATTGAGCACTTCGATACCAACACCGTGTGTTTCCATTCAATCAGCATCATCTACATCTACTGTCCACTGACATCACTAAGTCAGACGCTATCTCATGTACGGCGGCTAAAAGTGCAAGTACAAGTAGCCATCACGCTGATGTCGCCAAAAGATAACCGGTGACTGTCAATCGTCTCTCATCCACCAATCACCTTCCAAACCCTACTTTCCTCGGTCTCCTCGACATCTCCGTCGCGTGCGCGTACCCCCACTCTTATCTCCTATCTCTGTTATCGTTATCGCAACCTGTGCATGAACCCAACCAAGATTCGAACAGGCAGTAGATGCTGAGTAAGCGAAATTAAAAAAATGAGCCGGCAACCGCTACAGTGACGGCTGAGCAAAAATGATATCCGTGAGATTCGAACTCACGCCTCCGAAGAGACCAGGAAATTCGTCAAGGTGTTAGCCTTAACCTGGCGCCTTAGACCGCTCGGCCAGGATACCGCAATTTTGTGTCCGAAAAAAGCGAACTTTCAATAATATCAAAAGTAAAAGTCATGTGACCGTATCTTTAGAATAAAAAAAACCGCGTTTTAAACCTTAAAATTGAAGTTGTGTTTGTGACCTTTTCTAAAAAGCCACTCGTACAAGCTGAGAACAGAATTACTCGTTGTGGCTTGTGTAATTCACCTTCCGCGGCACTAGCCGTTATCTGTTCTGGTTACCAATCATTGTCCATGTTTTTAGCTGATCATGACCTCAGAATCCAATAGTCCCAACCTTGAGGTTGTAGATGTTCGTCTTTTCTCCACACTTGAATCCTCGAGGAGATTGTGTCATTTTTACCGGGGTGTAGAGCATCACTGGTGAGATAGCCTGATTAAGGAGAAAAATCTCGTTCCAACGATATGCTGAACTCCCTTTCCTTTCCCCAGCCTCTCGATCTATCCCGCTCCTCCACTTCAAGCCACAAATGACAAAGGTGAGATCACAAGCCACCAAGCCACAATGGTCTCGACACTGAAGCCACCTTTGCGGTCTCAAACCATGATAGCACGAGCTCGAGCCCGGTATATATACCATGAGCGGACGATATGAGCCTCTTGACAGCTACGAAATGACCACCATTGAGGAGAGAAGTGTTGCCACTTCTTCGGCCGATGAGTACAGTCTCAGTGGCTTGAGTGACGACACACATCCGTCCACTGCCAAGATTGACAAGAATGGCCACATCACCGAAGTGGCTGAGATTGCTGAGGTGTCAGACGTGCCTCCCGAGAAGAAGAAGGGCTTCACATGGGCCAAGTTGCTGTGGGACTCGGCAGACAAGAGTCCGGCTGAGAAGCGGCTGTTGCTGAAGCTGGACTGCTTCCTGCTCTCGTCAGTCATGCTGGGGTACTTCATCAAGACTCTCAATCAGATGAATATCAACACCGCCTACATCAACGGCATGAAGGAGGAGTTCCAGCTCAATGGAAGTCAGCTCAATTACCTCCAGACCCTCTGGACGGTCGGATACATTGTTGGCCAGATTCCCAGCAACCAGATTCTGCAGCGAACCAGCGCCAGATACTATCTGGGATGTCTGGAACTCGTTTGGATGGCTCTGACGTTCTTGACCCTCACCTGCAACAACATCCACTCCCTGTACGCCCTCAGATTTTTTGTCGGGCTCACTGAGAGTGGATTCTTTCCAGGAGTCGAGTACCTGCTTGGATCGTGGTACAACCGAGACGAGCTGACTAAGAGATCCTCGCTGTTTGCTCTCTCTGGAGTGGCTGCTGGTATGGTCACTGGATACTTGCAGGCAGCCATTCTCAGTGGCCTCGAACACACGTCCATCGCCTCGTGGAAGTGGCTCTTTGTGTTTGACGGTATCATTTCGTTCCCTGTCGCTCTCTACACCATGCTGGTCAACCCCAACACGCCTGAGACAACCACTAGTTGGTACTTGACCGCCGAAGATGTGGCTATAGCCCGAGAACGACGACGAAGAGTGGGCGATCTGGAGCACAAGAAGGAGCCTATCAGAGACGTTATCAAGCGCACTTTTTCCACCTGGCACATTTACGTCTTCCCCTTGGTTTTCCTGTGCTACAACAACACCTGTTCGGCCAGTTCTCAGCCGACTATGATCTCCTGGCTCAAGTCGGAAGGATACACACCAACCGAGTACAACGTGTATCCCACTGCTGTTGCTGGAGCGGGTATTGGAGTGACTCTCATTCTTGCAGTGGTTTCAGACGCCTTCAACGGTCTCAATTGGCCCTTTGTTGCAGCCTACTTTGTCATCCAGATCCTTGGATCGGCTCTGCTGTCCTACTGGAACATTTCCACGGGAGCCAAGTGGTTTGCATACTTTGCTGTGGGTGTTCCAACTGCCTGGGGACAGCCCATGATCTTTTCGTGGCTGAACAGAAGTCTGTATCACGACTATCAGAAACGAAACCTCGTCGTCAGTATCACCAACACCCTGGCCTACGTGACTGGCGCCTGGGTTCCGATTTTGGTCTGGAACGCCAAAGACATGCCTCGATACCAGATTGGTTTCACCTACAACGCGTGTCTGGCAGCCGTGGGTCTGGTTCTCACAGGTGTGGCTACCTTTTTGTGGAAGAGAGACGGTCGTAAGGTGCTGGCTGTTAAGGAGGTTTAGAACTAGCATAGAGTAATTTATTGGTATTTAAGGAACAATTCAATCACGAGTTTGTGTACCTGTTTCATTACAGGTTAGACTAGACTGTACGAGTAGCAACACTACAAGTAGTACTTGTACTCCGAAATGAGTAGGAGTAGAAGTTTTGGTATTTTCGTGCTGTATCTGATGAAAGTACCATGCAATTTCACAGTTCTATTGTCTATTCACACATCACCCCAACTTCTAATCATGTCTATACACGTCCATCTTCGTCGGCGTCCTTGAGGTAGTTGACGACACTCTTGTTGAAGGCCTCAATGTTGTCCAGGTAAATGTGATGGCCCGCCTCTGCCACGATTTTGTAGTGAGCAGGACGTCCGAGCTTGTTGAGCCGCTTCGCCGCCTCGTGGCCCGCAGATGTGTTCATCCAGTCGTTCTCGCCGTAGATCCAGAACGTGGGACACTTGATCCGGGTGATTCTGTCGATGAGAGGCACTCGAGCAATGCAGAAGGGAGCCATGAGACGCGTGAGACCTCGCTCTCCGGACGCCTTGCCGGCAAAAATACGGTAGGCGTAAATGTGCATAATGTCTCGTTGCTCGGTGGGCAGCTGCTGGAACCGAATGTAACTCCATCGAGCCACCAGCTTGGGGCCCATAGGTCCCGCGATACGAACGGCTCCAATGAACGAGTAGTGAGACTGCCACATGTACGCAAGCCACTTGTTTTGTTCCCGTCGCTTCTCGAGATCCGCGCCGAGATGGACGTCAATCTGGTTCTCGGACACGACGGGTTTCAGAGACGAGAAGATATCGTCGGGAATGTCGTCAAACTCGCCTACGTCGAATTCTCGTCCGGGATGGGGCTCTTCCTGAGACACGGCCGAGTCTTCTCCGGTGGGTTGGGTGCCCAGGTTGGAGTCGTTGGAAGCAGCTCCAGACGACTGAGGAGTGTCCGGAGTGTCAACAGGAGCCATGGATCCAGCATGAAGACCTTGTGGTTGGGAAGATGCGTTGGTGGACGACGTTCCGGTACTGGACGGTCTCTCAGCCACAGGACCTGCTCCGTCACTGCCGCTGGACACATCTTTGTCCAGAGACACTCCGTCAATGTGCTCGACACCGACCGGAGACACAAGGATGAGTCTTTCGACTCGGTGGGGGTATCTCATGGCGTAAATGGACGCAATGTAGCCTCCGAGCGAGTGTCCCAGCAGCACGAATCGCTCCAGGCCTTTCTTTTCTCGCCACGCTTCCAGTCTCGACAGATACCATTCTTCGGTCTCGGACACCATTTTTCGTCCATCAGGATCGTCCTTTTGCTGGCTGATGTTGAACGTTTCTCGCGTCGACCGGCCCATTCCAGGGTTGTCCAGCACGTGAACATTCCAGCCGGGCAAGCTGCTGATGGCGTCCAAGTTCTCGAACCACAGACCCATGCCCGTTCCCCAGCCGTGCAGCATAACGAGAGTTCTGGAGGAAGAAGAGTCGTAAGCCGGCTGCTCGGTGTTGGTGATGTGGAAGTCGTTGATGTAGGTGTTCTTTTTGATCTCTGTTTCGCAGACCTGGGCTGTTCTCTTCCCGTCCGACTCGGGAAAAAAGGGAAGCATGGACAGCACCTTGAACTCGGCCTTTTCAATGCCGTCGGCAAAAAAGTACTGCTTGAACGAGTCCGCCACAGACAGCGGGTTGGCCTTGTTGGGCACCTTGAGCTCGCGACGCTCAGGAGTGATAGGAGTGTCGTTCACTTGTTCCGGCATGGTGGGCTCGTGTCGATTAGTTATGATTGGTGTCAGGTGAGAAGAAAGATCAATTTACACAAATTGGTGTGTGTAAGGACAAATTGCGAATCCGTATGTTTTATCTCAGTGGATCTGGTGGCGACTGTCTCACTGTTTCTTGCTGGGTTCACTGGTAGTTAGCCGTGATTTGATCTGTGCCGAAATTGCTTTTGTGGCCGCTATCGGATCTGAAACTGACGTGAACAAAAACAAGTCACCTTTGCTGCTACCGAACAATCAATGGCCAGAGAAATGTCGCGTGGATCTCATGCAAAAGCCGCTGACCACCATTGCTATCTGAACTCTGATGAAAATAGCCTTGCATGCAGAGCCGAGGTACAGAACATGTAAGATGGAGGTATCGGTGTGGAGGTCGTTGCAGAGCGGCTGGAGCGTCAAAAACAGCTTTGATCAATCACTCAGTGGCTTCTCGTCACGTGACTTTGTTTTTCGTCTCAATCCGATCACTGGATCACCCTTACAAGGACGCCCCAAGACTTTCGACGAAGATCATATGCATGAAAAATTAACCTCCACGAAATTGCTTGCGGTGATTGTAAAGTATGAAGAGGAGCAGTGAAGCAGTGTTGGCATCAGAAGTTGGAGAGAAAAAACCGGACAATTTGTGGCAAAACACGCCGCGAATGAGCTGTCAACGTCTTTATTGTGTTTTTGTAATTGCATCTGAACCTATAGAAACCTGTCCACAGGCAGTGTAAACAAGTAATTTTAGATACATACGGGTAGCTACTGATGGTCCATAATATTCGTGCGTTTATTGCGTAGAAGGAGTGGCAATAAAGATGCCAGCTGTTCAATTGCTTCTTCGATCAGCTCGACGGAGCAGCCCCTGATTCGACTCATACCATTCGAACAAGAACATGCTGCCGACCCTATAGCCAGGTAAATACAACCATAGCACACTTACCTATCAATGTACAGTACCTATTTCTAGTCCTCTGACCGACCTTCACTCCCATTATCCCCCAACCAACCACAATACGTTATAACATCCATTTTTATATAAGAACCCCATTGTCTAATTAGTGGTATCCTTCTTACCGACCTACTGCCAGTTAACGTAAATGTCCCAAAAGTAGAGAATGGCGTAGACGATGAAAGCCACGGCGCCCACCAGCGTGATCTGCTGGATGGACACCCGCTGGGCAAGCAGCTTGCCGCCAATGATGGCCACCGAAGTGCAACACGCATGGCCAATCACGCCGCCAAAAACCACGGGCCAAAAGTTGGAGCCGGCGCCCATGGCAATGGTGCTGATCTGCGACCGGTCGCCCCACTCGGCCACAAACGTCATGACGAAAATCTGCACCCACGCCGGCGACAGTACCAGACTGGCCAGGTTGGAGAAGCCGTTCGAAATGTCTGCCAGCGACTGCTTGATGGTGGGCTTGGACGCCTTGCGGATGTCGAACGAGTAGCCCTGCTCGCCCAGCCCGTCGTCGGTGATTCCAGGAGCGGAGTTTTGTCGACGCAGAGGAGTGTCTCCGGAAGTGGAGGTCGAGCCCTCCTCGAGATCCCGGTTCTTCTCGCTCAGCTCCGAGGCCTCAATCTCGGACTCCACCTCGGCCATCTCGTCCTTGATAGACACGCCCTCCATCTGGGTGGCTTCGTGCAGCAGTCGGACTCCGAAAACGAGGAAAAGAACGCCTGCAGCAATCGCCACGAGCCGGGGCGACACAAAGATGAGAAACGCCTGGCCCAGCAGCGCCGAGAGCACCGTCATGAGCGCCAGCGACGAAAACGCGGCCGAGAAAATGGTGAAATGCGAGTGTTTGGACGCCATGATGGCCGCCAGCAGAAACGTCTTGTCGCCAATCTCGGACGTGATGATCATCGAGAACGCCATGACAAACGTGTGCCACTTGTCGTCGTCCACGGGGGTTTCTTCGACAGTCGAAGAGGTGGTCTTGGTGGTAGCCTGTGTGGTTGTAGTTTCCGAGGAAGAAGCAGAAGAAGAAGAGGATTTGGAGCCGGTGGCGTCGTTGGCAGGCTCGGAGACACCAACAACAGCAGCGACTCGATCCTCCTTGGCCCGCTCGGCCGCGTCCTTGGCAATGTCGACCTCGGCCTCGCTCTGGCCAATGTTGTTGGGGTCGTAATCGTTGATGACGGTGGGCTGTTTGTCGGTGACGGTCTTTGCGGGCTTGGCGGGCTTGCCGCTGTTGGCTTTCGCACCGCTCTTGGCGCTCTTAGCCGCCTCCGAGCCCTCGTCGTCCTCCCGCTCGTGATCCTCCACGTCGGGGCCTCCCTGGGCCACAAACTTGTCGCCCTTGTCCACGTCCGAGCCGTATCGGGCCGCGTAGTCCTTGGGCGCCGTTTTCATCGCATGGTCGTTTTCCTCGAGGTTGGCTGTGGTCGCGGCTGCCAGCGTCAGCAGCGCGAGAGTTGTGATAGAAGAGAGCTTCATGGTGTGTGTGGGGAAGATGGGTTTGAGATCTGTGTTGTTAGTTGTGGTGAGCCGGTTGAAAGGTGAATCGGATGGTGAATCGGACGGTGAGTCGGACGGTGAGTCGGACGTCTGTGTTGGTTGTCCTTGTCTGTGTCTAAGACTGGTGGCAACTCTTGTACTTTCCTGGATCTAGTTTATGGAGGAAAGAACACGTGAGTGTGTGAGCGGGTGTGAGAGCTGTTGAACGAGCTGAAGCTGTGAGAGTTGGAGCTGTGAGAGGCGAAGCTGTTTGTGTTTCGTCTGAGCCTAGAAAATGACTGGCCTGAACTCGCTTGTTGTATCTACTTCTCGCTGTCTAGAGAAGCTGTCTAAAAGTCGACAGTCCGATCTGGTGTGAAGATGTCTGTGTCTCAAGTCTGTCGGCGCAGTCTCGTATCTGAATCCGATCTACAGATTCAAAGGTGGCGTGCGAAAGAGGCGGCAGGTGTCGTACTTGTACTCGAAAGCGGTGCTATAAAACGTTGCACGGGACGTGTCGCAGAGGTTGCAAAAATTAACCTCAGCGGAATTGTGTAAAGTAGAGTTGCTTGTATAGGCGTGTGGGTGGAGTATACGAGGGTCTCAAAGACGGGGTTTGTGGCCAATTTGAGAGCTGAAAAGCGAAAAGTAGATATAATGCGTCTTTCCGAGTTGATCAAACGCCTTGTAAACCTCAGAAGTCTCCCCCACCACCCACAAACGTCCCCTCCACATTTCAGCCACGCGTTAAAGTTGTGGACGTTGGGAGATAGGCAGGGAGACAGACACCTTGCCAAGTGTGCGATTACTGGAGCTGACCAATATGAGTGGCTTCTCCAGTAGCGTGGTTTTGTGTCTGACAAGGGCTATTATGAGTTATTTGCGCTGTCTCAATCAATCTGGCGACGTGGCGGCCTTCTCAATACGGCTCATGCTTTACGATAACGGAGCTTCATGTATCATAACAGACGGCATACAAGTCAACCTGCAGCACTCACACCTGTGAGCACTGTGAAAAACCGACTGCATATTCTCCCATCCCCTCATCATGTTATTTTTAGCACCACACGAAGACAGACAGCATGACAGAACATAACAATACGATTGACACCACACGATGGACACCACCTGGAAACCACCTGTAACACCGATCCACCAAGAATAAACCTGAAACACCGTATAGATAATCGCCGTATAGCTCTCTGTGGCTTTTGCAGCCCAGACTCCACTCGATCTCTCTAATCTAGACTTCGTTGCTCTAGCTCTCTCTGTCTTCAAAATCTCAAGCGCTCAACAATGCATACAGAGGCAGTGCTAACGGCTCTTGGAGCCCGGATTCGGACGTGTATACGCCGCGGGTGCACAAACATGGCCTGACTGCGCATTTCCCGCCCCCAAACCGCGCACAAACTCCCCCAAACCGTCTTATTATTTCATTTCGCCGGCCCGCCTGCTGCTAACGGTGGGTTCGGAAAATACGGCCAAAGTTCCACGCTCCGACCTAAACATGAGACAGCCAGAGATTGTGGAAACTAAGGTCTTATCGCAGCGCCGTATGCGCCCAGACACGTGTGGGGGAGGGTAGAGGTCACGTGACCCGAGTCTTCTTCAAAAACGGCTGACTAACTGCTAGAGTACTTGTAGCGCCTTCTACTGGCTGCTCAGCTCATGGTGCCTGCAGACGCTCGCAGGAGAGGCAGGGGTAGATCCGCGCTTGACGCGAGCGGGAGAAGGTGAAGAGTTGATTAGTCAGCGGGTGAGGGAGGGGGGAGAAGGGATATTGAACTCGGTGAGCGGAGTATCGTCCGATAGTTGTGCCCTATCTTGCAGAGTGAGTGGGTTGGTGCCGGCGCAAAAGTTGGCTTTACTTGAAACAGAGTCGATTTAATGTGTGTTTTTGTTAGGCTTTGGTGCAGCTTAACAAATGGCTTCAAGTGTGGCTTTTAGATCAACTGATTTTACTCGTGAGCTCTCAATGCGCAGCCACAATGACTGAAGTGCTACAAAAACACTCCCAGCGACTCAAGTTGACGTCAGAGCCCTCCACTACAGTACTCTAAAATGCCCTCCAGCTACCATCGATACCTCCACAACCCACCCCTCTCATCACATCGTCTCATCTAATAAATAATATGTACATTATGTAGACATTTCCAACTGTCCATGGTCCTAAATTGTCCCTTTAAGCCACATTGGTTCTATCTGAGCAGCCCTGTCTATGCCAACCCGACACAGCCTGGATCTCTCACCCCCTAATGCCCACAAGTTGATTGCAAGAAGTGTCTTGTTGCCTCTCTCTGTCAGTTGCCTCTCTCTGTCAGTTGCCTCTCTCTGTCAATCATTCAGAGCGCTCAAAATGGCCTCTTCCAAGGCACTTGCAGAAACGCCCTCCAAGTCCGTCGACGAAAACAAATGCGGATCGGTCGTCGCAGTGCCGCTGGTAGCATGACTAATCTCCACCCGGGGATCACTCATGTGATCTACACTGGCAAACACGGCGTCGTCGGTCGGCGAAATCACCAGACTCTTTTCACGTGACTTGCTGAGACTCGGCACCGACGAATTCGAGTGCGTCTCAGCTGACGTGGTCGAGTTGGAGTGATCTCTGGACGCCATGTTGACGGCATTCACGTCACGTGTCTCCGGAAGACTCGCATGGGCCAGCTTGTCCACCCAGTTGCGTCTTTGCGTCTCGTCTTCCAAACCCTTGCCCTTCTTGTCGTACAAATGACATGCCAGCTGTAACAGGTGGGTCACTGAGACGTGGTACGAAAGAGCCGTCTTGTGCCAGTCGATGGGCGCTTGAGAAACAAGCTTGGACACAAAGTCGGCGAGCTGCTTGTCGCTGAGCGCGGTTGCCGGGGTGACGGGATCCTCGAATCCGTTTCGATTGAACGGAAACCGCAGATATATGGTCGGTTTCATGCTGTTGTGTGGTGGAGAGGGTTGGAGTCTTGCACTTGACCAAGATTAGTTGGGTGTTTAGATAAGGTTGAGATTGTGGTTAGGTGAGAGCTTGTTTGGGGAGCTGGGGGGATGGGGTTTAAGAGGAGAGGTTTTTGTGTGACAACAGTGGTATTTTATCTTATAGATCAATTTATTCTGCCGTGAGCTATAAATTTCAGTTTTTAGAATCTAAGTAGCTACTCTGTAGCCCAAACTGCCTATGATGCTGTGTTTCAACAATGTAAGCGGACAGGCACATCCAGGGATGAATGAGCACTCAGAATGGATAGAACGTTTTTGTAAGTTGATAGAGAGCAAGTTCACCGGCAAGGTTATTTAATTCTCAAGTAACCAGTTGTCTTTCTTGATTACGGACGTTTCAACACCCCTATATCTTCACGGAGCATGCACCGAGCCTCACCTAATCAAGAATAACTCGATGGAGACAGGCTCTGAAGATGTGAAAATTTGTGTACATACTAATACAAGCCGTCTCAATCTACTGACAGCCTTTTGAGCCTCATATCTGCCGGATTTTTCCGCTTTTTTACATCATCAATACCTCCAAACAAGGCCGGGTCCAACGCACTGATGTTAGTAAATGGAATAAGTATAATAAAAAAAAAATGATGTGGTGGCTCAATGGTAGAGCTTTCGACTCCAGTCAACTCGGTTGTAATCGAAGGGTTGCAGGTTCAATTCCTGTCCATGTCAAGTTCTCTGAACTGGCAGTGGAGGAAACAATGTGGGTTTAAGTCCCATAGCTTCAGCTGATCGGTGTATTTTTTGGTTCGTAAGACGGTGTTGCTTAGTAAGCGAAATTGGGAAATCTGGTGAATTGAGTGTGTGCTTGGATTGTCGATTGATCACTTCTCAACGTTGTGTTGTGTTTCCGTTCGCTCTAAGTATTTAATCTGAATTGTTTTTGTCTTTTCCTCTATTTACCACCAATTAATTTTATTAACTAAAAGAAATCGCAAAAAAGTCACAAATGCATTAATGTATAAATAAATAGCCTCAGTCTCCACTTCTCTCTATATCAAAGCTAAAGGAACCATGGAAGGTCTCCCATGGGCACACTGGAATGGTAGTTTTGTCTTGAGCAGGTTTTCGACCATAGCATGACACTCTTCCATAGTGAGTTCGTCGCCAAATTTGATGGCATTTCGGCATGCTAGAGATGCAATAAGTTGCTGCAGTAACTGTGGAACGACTCTGTCTGAACCTCCGTTCTTCAGTGTCTCCAAGTACTCCTTGATACCCATATCTAGCTGGTAAGGGTCGGTTTCACGAGCCATATGAGGAACATGAGTCAAGTATCCTCCTTCGAAACGGAAGCCCCATCTGTTGAGCACAGCCTGATGTTTGAGAAGATGCTTCATGTTTAGAGACAAATGGAGAGGCACTATCTCTGCTGTTCGAGACACGTTATCGTCTGCGTCTTGTATCAGATCGGAGGTGATCTTGTCAGTCAAAATCCGTTCATCAGCTGCATGTTGATCGACACAGATTAGTGTGGGAGATTGGAGCTGCGCCAGAATGAGAATGAACCGTTTTTCCAACTGGCATATCATTTTGAACTCCGTGAATCGAGTCAACGTTGTGTCAGTAGTTGGGGTAGTTGAGTCCTCGCACTCTCCAAAAGAAACCATGGTATTGTTGTCCATGTTTACTGTTGCATCCCCCAAATCTCCTCCTTCACTTCTCATTCTCACTGCCTTCCTCGGTCTAGAAACACACTCAACACTCCTGCTTCTCTTGTGACCTCTCTCAGAGCTCGACAACCACTCTTCCACCAGCTCCAGAGCCAACAACTCCTGGCTGAGACCCTCCTGAGCATAAGAATCAATCAGCAGCACGTAATTGAACCGAGCCAAACACTTTTCAACCCGCTTCATGGAAATGGGTGAACCATTGTAAAGAAGAACCTGAACAGCTTTGAGTCCACTCCCTCGAAGACCTATGGCTCCAGTTATGACCATATCATGTGACCCAGATAATAGCTCTTGATCACATGATCTTCCTAGCTCGACTCTCCGTCCAAAACACTTGTAATACTCCAACATATCCGTGCACCGATCCACCACCGAGTCTGACGTACCCAACTCCAATCTGACTTGACTAGGAGAAACCAGGGTCACGTGAACGCCTGGAAACCGCAGAATCTCCACCCAAACACCAAACACAACTAGCTCGTAATCTCTCTGTTGAAGAGCATACTTGCGCTTCACAGGAATGTTGTAGAATAGAGAAGAGCAAGTCACGAGAGTTCCACTAGAGGACGCATCAAGGGTCGTCAAGCTTCTCACGTGACCCTGGAGAGCCAGACGCTGGTCACGTGACTCGACGGTCACCACGGCAACGGCGCCCAACAAGTCCAGAGCTGCCGAGGTGTGTTGCATGTCCTCCATTGGCTTGCCATCGTCTTGCACGGTGAAGCCGAGTTGCGGGAGGATGGATATAGTCACGTGACGGGCTTCTCGAGCTATGCTATTGTTTAGTAATCCGCATACAAACTCGGCTCGGTTGTACATGGATCCTGCTATGATATCTCTGCTTTCATCGGGTATTCTTCGTATCATGTTGTTGAGAGAGAGAAGTAAGTTTTGGTGAGTTTGAAAGAGATGTAGGTTGAGATTTTGGGAAGGTTGAATGGGAGTAATTTTGGTGGTTTGTGAAAATGAAAGACTCTGGGATCACTATTTCTGTTATGATAAATTGATTCCAAATGTTTTTGTATCTCTAGGACGTCTAAATCACGTCGTAAATACACCCCGCTCCGTCACTCTGTTTACAACTATTACCACAATTCCACTAACTCTAATTTTGGGAGCGTGTCTGACCTCAAAGTCCAGAGACTCTCCAACCGCACAACAACATGTCTCAAAACGATACATTGGAGGCCGATTCGGCTCTGGAAAACGCAGCTGCCGTGGCCATGGTAGAAAGCATCACCACTGAGACGGACAGCTTTGTTGAAGTCGAGGTTGACGTTGTGGAGGAGGTTGTTATCGAGGAACCCGAGTTTGAACAGGAACTCGATGTTGATGAGGAGGAAGAGGAAGAGGAGGCTGATTCAATCTCTTCCGAGGCTGCCAATGTCGTCAAGCCCGTGCCCCAGGTCCGTCCTCCCCCGGATCTGCGGTTTGAAGAGTCGTATCTTCGAGCCATTTCTGCGGCGGAAGGCAAGTGGTGGAAGATTGCCTACATCACCGTCCGAGACCAGATTTTCATGCCGTTGGTCCAGGGTACGATTTGGAGCTTTCTGCTGCTGTCTGCGTCGAGTCTGAGAGCAAAGTCGGGCGGTAGTGGACGGTACTATGGAAGCTCGGTTGTGAGATGGTGGAGGAGTATTAATCCTCCGAATGGGAAGCATTAGCGAGCCAGGAGCGGAGCAAGTCTTGAGTGAGCGCAGCAAATGAAAGACTTGCGAGCGAGTGGCAAGGTCTGACTGTTGACTGCTGCACATATTCTCTGTTGAAGCCGTTGACAGCTACAACAGTTCTCTTCAGCTTCAGAACAGAAGATACTGCTCAGAACAGCCCAGAGCTCGATCCGTGGACCGACTTAGCCACAAGATCAAAACTCATGAGAAACGTATATAGTAATTTATTGATTGATAATGGGTGTGTGGTGCTTAGGTCAGCGGTTCTGTGTTTACACAAAAATAACTGAGGATAATGTGGTCATGAGGCTCAAGACTTAGTTGTCTATCGTGAGTGGGCAGAGTGTCGAGGGCGATAAATCTGCTGTTGAAGCACGGAATGAGTGCCTGGCGGCTTCAACCAACTGGTACTGATTTTACTTGGGAGAGGCCATGGGTATAGTTGACGCGAGCGTCGATCTACTTACTGGCAAAGTTAGCCTCCATTCATACCTAACAAAAATAATGGACAAACTAAACGACATGTCTTCACACAACATCCATTACGATTAAATACTTGACTACGGATAATGATCCGGACCGGGCCCAAAGTAACCCACGTCTGGAAGAGGAGGAGGAGGAACTCCGTTAGAGTCCATCCCCTCGCCAATCACGTTATTGCCCCACCACGAAATGCTGTAGTCGTTGTAAAAAACCGCAAAGAAGATGATGATGCCACTGAGAGCAATACCCGTGTCCATAGCAGCCGAGAAAACGTAGGCGTACTTTCTCCACCATGCCAGGAACCGGTTTTTGATGTACCCGTTGAACAGCAGAGCCACGTAGAGTCCTCCAGTGAAGTAGCTCATGTTGAGGGGTGCCCAACCGGAGATGAAGGAGTTGACAATGAGAAGGGGGTTCACGTAGAGCAGCACTCGCTGGATTTTGACAATCTTGCGGGCTTTGGCAGGGTACTTTTTCACCAGCAGGTTCGGAATGAGATACTGAACAGCCCAGAAACACACAGCCAGGCCTGCTCCCAGCAGAAACATCCACTTGAGAGCAGGATACTGGTGGTCAAAGATTCGCTTCGGGCCAATGACTCCCCAGATGACCGACGCCGAGAAGAAGGTGTTTGCATTGGGACACGTGAATTTCATCTTGTTATGGGGGTCGCAAATGTCCTTGACGTTGTGCATCTGGAACTGCAAGACTCCGAGACAAACCAGTCCGTTGACCATAGTGGCCCACAGCTGCAAAGCAAAGATGCTGCGGGGAGGCAAGTGAGCGTAATGGGTGAGCTTCTGGTCGCTGGCGTAGTTCTGGGCCTGGTCAGCAATCTGGACGGTAAAAGCTTTGGCAGTGTTGAGAGCCTGGAACTTGCCAGGGAGAGCGTAGCCCACAATGAGCTCGGCCAGCACGTTGAGAGTCAGAGTGATTCCGGTCAGAGACGCAAAAATGGTGAAGGGAAAGAGGAAGATGACTACCAGTCCCAGACACAGAACAATGACCCACACGGGAGTGTCTGCGGGCCAGTGTTCAACCAGAGCGATGGACAGACCGAACGTGATGAGAAGAATGCAGTAGAACCACCAGTCTGGAACCTCCTTGTGTTTCCGCTGCATTCGAGAAAAGGGGTCTTCCAGGCCTTCGAAATTGGACCGGTGAATGTACCGCAGCGACTTCCAGGTGTCTTGAAGAGCCACTCCCATGGTCTCGTAATGGCAGAGAATCGAGTAGACGAAGGACAGTGGATACAGGGTAAAGAAAGAGCCATAAACAACGAGATTGGCTGCCGAGTAGTACGGAGGAGAGTACTTCTTGTACTTTTCTTCGTCAAACATGAAATTTGTGAGAATCTTCTTCACCTGGAACGGTTTGCCAGTGTTGTCATACAGACGGTTGGTGTTGATGGGGATCCAGCGGGTGTAGTTGTTGTTGGTGTAGTAGATGGCCATGATGATGAAACCGGACACAAACACGCCGACCGCATAGTTGATGGACGTGTACAGTGGCAGGAGAATGGGCGAGAATGCCGAGGCCATCACGTTCCAGTCAAACGTTGGAATCGGGTTGTATCCCATGCCTCCAATCGAGCCCGTGACAATGGCCAGATTGGCGTTGTTTGGTGCGATCCAGGTCATCCAGTTCCAGGTGGATAGAGCCTGCCACAGGTAGTCGGGCACCCAGAAATAGAGAAAAGAGGCGATGAAAACGACGAAAAAGAAGTAGTATCTGCTAATGGTCCATCCATTGATCGACTCCTTTCGGTTGGGAGCCAGGAGAGCCTTGTTGACGGCAAGAGTAGGCAGAATGGTGGGCCACATGGACATGACAGGGTATACCGCGACTCTTCGGAGCAGGCCAGCCAGTCCAAAACCCATGAACTGCGTCACCAGCATCAGAAGAAACCCGTATCCAAACCCTCCCGCCCAGGGCTGGTCGTAGTACATGGGCATGTACTGCACAAAGATGTTCCAGCCTATGTAAGGAACTCCAGCAGAACAATTGACCATGATGGTAGCCAGCAGCTGCTCCTTCTGAGACCATCGGCCTGGATTGAGGGTGTATCTCTTGCCTCTAAAGGTGAAGCCCCAGTCGGGAAGACAGTACTGAAGCAGTCTTCCGGAAGGGTAGAGCAACAGCTGAACCACGGAAGCACTCAGAGTGATACTGGGGAGTCGGGGGTTGAAAAACTGATTGACAAAGGCTGCCACACCGACCCAGATGGTGCCCAGAACAATCACTCGCCAGGTCATCACCGTAGAGTCAACGTCGTCGGTGGGGTCAGTGACTGCTCGGACCTCGGGGTAAGGAGACCACCAGTAGAAGAGCGTGGCCCAGTACTTGAGCAGCATGACTCGTTCGACAGGATCAGTGTATGGGCGGTCGCCATCTTCCTTCTCGTCAGCATTCCCAGTACCAATCTGGGCGTCCAGCAAGTCGGCGAGCTGATCTTTGTAGGAGTCCTTGAAGTTGGGGTCGACCTTGTGGGTGTTAATGGCCTTGGTGCAGATATCGACAGCCTCGCTCTCGGTCATCTCGGAGAACTTTTCGGCCATGAAAACCACATCGGCAGGATAAGATCCGTCGACGTCGTTAGGAGGAACACCAAGCTGTTGAGCTATCCAGTCGACAACTTGAGGCTGGACTTCACAGGCATCGACCTCACGGACATCGTGAATCTCGCCGATGCCGGTATCCTTCTCTTCCGCGGCAAATGGTTCCTTTGTTTCAAGAGACATGACTAGAGAGAAGAGTCGTCAGAGAGTGATTGATGATGTATCTTCAGTCAATCCAGACACACAAATATATAGCACACATTCTCGTGCCGGCCCCAGTGTCACCACGGCCATTCTTCTCATTGAAGCTGGGTTAGCGGAAAGTCTATGAAGAATACGATTCAAAACCCCGACATTTTCAAAACTTTCGGCGCCTTGCGAGATAACACTTTTGGTCGGGTATTTGTTCAATTGTCGCCATTGAAACATGAGCTGTCCAGCAACAATTCCTAGCGCTCATGATCAAAAACCCCTCACACTACAATGCGGACCCTTCAAACGTGTGCGCCAAGAGCACAAGAGACGCCAAGCCATCGCCATGCATACTATCGGAACCTAACAGAGTGCCGTACGAGTTTGTTTCGGTTCATAAACGAATGCGTAATTGGCCGAAGGTTCTGCCTATACTGACGGCCTCAGTTCCCACGACAGGGTGTATCAGCGAGATCGGCGTTTGGTGTATTATTAGCAATTACCTGTATTCTGGCAGTTGGAGTGTGAGTTGAACTCAGACTGGACTACTGTACATACCGTAGTTTAGCTACTGCAGGCTAGAGGTACCGCGTCACACCTATAACTGTCGTTATTGACTCATTACAGGGGACTAAAGCCGTATACTCGCCGGAGCCGTCTTTCCTATCAATCTATAAACTATAGAGCAGCCGCTAGGCGTGGCACAGGTAACATGACCTCTAGATGTCTGAGCTTCCTGTTGCCTCAACGGCTGCAAAAGCCCACAAGTGGCTTGATAGCATCCTGAACTTGATATTCAAGTCCGGCCACTGTAGCTAAAAACCACCACCCCCTCAAGAGTCGGGTACAGTACCGTACTCACGAGTGGTCTTCCAAGAACATTCCATTCACATGAGAACGGCAATCACACTGTTGACCGCAGACCTGCCGGACTGACTAGCCTAAGCCATAATCACCAAAGGGGCCGTTCACTCAAGCGCTGAAACCACCTTGTCCAAGCTTTGTTCTACTGTGGATGCACCGCGCACGGCACGATTTGCATCAACCAACAAGCACAGATTCCACATCACGAGTTCTCCATGAGGCTTCCAAGGTTCCGTCTTTTTCAATGTTCCCCCTGCCGTTCTCTTATCTTGGTCTCAAATCGGAGACATGTTAGTGCCGTGTATGACACAGGCACATGAGGATACCCTTCCATGCATTGCTCCGGTGTTTCGAGAATGAAAAGAAGAACAATCTGAGGCCCAGTCAAGAGAGCACAGGTCTGTAAGGGCAAAAAGACAACCCACTCGCTACGCTCGTGAGCTGTGGAAAAAGATTACAGCACCCAGGATTCTCGTATGGTCTCCCACTACAATACTAACTGGGCTCTCTGGTGCTTGACTATGGCTGATCGGACGGGAAGCCGTATTTTCACCAGGATGTGGCCGTAACC
>ULGU01000001.1:3432016-3566377 GCA_900519015.1 Yarrowia osloensis
CCACGTCACACTGACCACTCAGTCACACAGACCCCACGACTTCCAGTCACACCGACATTACGTCACACTGATACACGACTTCACGTCCAACCGCTTACAGCTTCTTCGTTCACCAGCAGCCCAGGATGGCCTTGCTCCCAACGATTACCACTTTAATTTGTTTATTTGCTTGCTTTGATTGTTGATATTTATCCGGTCAAGAGGAGGAATAGGAGGAAACCGAGCACGATTACAATTCGCTCTTCTGAAAACCCGAATCCGAGTCCGATGTGCGGGGTTTTTCATGTATAGGACCCTTAAATAGGTTTTAATGTTATCCCTTAGAATAAAAAAAACTAGAATAAAAAAAAAAAAATAAAAAAAAAAACTGTCGGTCAGTGTGTCGGTGTACACACTTGCTGTTACTGTCTCTGAAGCTGTTGGAATAGAACTTATCAATTAATCATATACAAATGTCCCTCATATACTACCATCGCCACGCCTCCTGCATCTCCTCCTGCTTAGAGCAGTCACACTTTGATTAGCTGTTAATCAAACACACGTGACTATCCTTGCTCATAACCTCTAAGGAATTCCAATTCCTTACATAAGCATTTTGGCGCGAGGGAGTGTGAATCGCGAAATCTGCTTATGTAAGGCGAGATGTGGAGTTATCGGGAGAAAATTGGTATCAGTAGTAGCGTATGGATGTGTCGGTTCCAAATATGAACTCTCCATCTCTCTAGCTGTAGTGTGTGTCGTTCCATGTTGTGTTGAATGTGCGGTTGATCCCTGTGCATCTAAAACACTGACTAATGACTACAATTACTCAAATTACACAAACGTTCAACTTCCACTTCGTCTATCTTTCAATTAATATATTAGTGATGATTAAATACTAGGTCCTACTCAGCTTCCATCCGCCAACGTTGACTCTTGTGATAATGTACAGGGCACAAGCAGCCATCATGACGGCTCCACAGTAAGGAGCAACAACGTGGTAACGTCCCTGTTTGCCGATGATAAACCCAGCAATGGGGTTGGCTACCAGGGAAACAGTTCCGAGACACAAAAAGGCCTGGCCGAGACAAACGCCGACCTTGTCCATACTGGGGGCCAAAGAGGGCAGAACAAAGGGAGGGAAGGTGCCCAGAGCTCCGGAGAAGAAGCCGTAGAAGAAGGCAAAGACGATGACCTGGGCGTCACGTGAGTCGATGTTTGTGTGCGAGCTGAACTGATCTCGTTGTTGCAGGCTTCCTCCAGGAAGAGGGAGCTTGTCGAGGTGCATCCAGCAGAAGAGCAGAATGCCGTTGATCATGCTGACGAAGACGAGAATGTTGAATTTGCCGAGATAGTCTGCCATGACAGCTGGTCCGACTCGGCCGATTGTGGCGCCGGCACACAGAACCGTGACTGTGTATCTGATGACTTGTTCGCTCATTCCATGGTCCACGGTGAACTGTTGCAGGTAGTAGTAGGGGATGTAGAGGACGAGGAAAGCCAGAGAAGTGGCGAGGACGAAGAGCACGTAGACGGGGTTTTTGAGCGTCTGCAGATCGATGATGGTGAATTTGCTCTCCTTCTTGACCGGAGGAGCGTTGCTGTCACAGGACTTCTTTTCTCCGCCGACGTTGATGACGGCCTTTTCGGTGGCAGGCGAATCGGGGGTTTCTGAAGACTCGCCAATCTCGAGATCGTGGTCAATGGGACACACGTGATCGGGTTTGGGCCGCTTAATCAGCCGCTGCAGCTTGGTGGCCACGTCGAACATTTGCAGAAACTTGCTTTCTTGGGCAGGGTGTTTTCTGTAGCGCAGAATGCAGATGGCGATGATAGCCATGCCTGCGTAGACGCCTGCCAGAGCTCTGGTGGTTGCAGCAAAGCCGATTTTGTCGCTGGGCAGCAGATTGTTGGCCATGATGGGCAGCACAATGCCCGCAATACCTGCTCCAGCACTGCAGATGCCGATAGCGAGGCCTCGTTTCTTGGAGAAGTATTGCGAGACACAGGCCATGGAGGGAGCAAAAGTGGCGCCCATTCCGAGTCCCATTCCGAGGCCCTGGCATAGCAGCACGTGCCAGTACTCTGTGCATTCGGCCAGCACCATGTAGCACGTGAAGGTGAGAATGGAGCCGCCCACCAGCAGCACGTTGAGGTAGCCCTTGTCGAAGAAGCGGCCACTGAGGGTTCCGCCGTAGAAAATGCATGCGATTTGGATCGACTGGATCCAGGCCGTGGACGACTGCGGCACGTCAGCCAGCAGCGACGAGCGGTAGTACGACTGGTAGACGCCCATGGTGGTGGTGACTCCCCAGGAGTTGAAGAGAATGCAAAAGCCGCCAAACACTTGCAGCCAGGCCTCCAGGCCGCCGTCCGGAAATGCAGGGGGACATGGCGTGAGGGTGGGCGAGTTTTCGAGTTTGGACGATGCGTCGCTGGGGCGTTGTGGGTCTTGAGGGTCTTGTGAAAGGTCTGTATTTAGACCGGCTAGGGGGGTTTGAGTGGTCACTGGGTTAGTAAGGAAGCGAGGGTCACGGAAGCGAGGGCCGTAGGTCCGAGCGGACAACATCCAGCAGAATGTAAGATAGAGAGAGACAACATCCAGCAGATGTGTGTAAGATGGAGATTGTCGTAGGTCAGAGCGAGCGATGTTTGGAACTTGACTGATTAATTGTAGACGAGTAGATTTAAACTGATTGAAGACGGGTATCTCATGCTGATGTATTCAGCCAGCAGACATTGAAGACGTGCACTCGATGAACACTACTCGAAGACTTCTCGCATACCCTTCTGGAGCAGGATCAGAAGGTCTGAGCCGAAGACTGGAACTGAACACATGAGACTGGACTCGAGTGAATCAACGAGGGTCAAGACACTGAATGAGTAGACCTTCGCAACTTCTGCGAATGGTGACAAAACAATCTGAACCCCCACAGTAGTCGACCGTTCAAGACCAGTCTTCTCCAAGTCAAGCCAAGTCTCATTCAGCTCAAAGAATACGTCAAGCACGATTTCTAACCACCAAATCACCGTAATCTGACTAAGCCATCTCAGTCTCCACCAGCCACAGCCATAAACTATGCCGGCATTAGCCACCACTCCAACTGCAGGAACCGAGGCTAGACTGCGTTACAAGTCGGCCAAGCAAAACGCTGGTGAATTCAAGAAACACGACGGCTGAAATTTTTCGAGGGAAATATCGCGAAAATTTCGACAGAAATAAATCAACGCATTTGGGCAAAATCCAAGTCAGGTATCAAATCAGGGCCAAAACAGGGCCAAATCAAAAGGTATCAAATCTCTCTCTCCTTCTCTCAGACACAAATACTCACTTGTCACGAGCTCATCAACTAGAGTGTAATATTACCAGACCTCTTGTCAAAGGAAGACCCTACATACTTATAAGCGACATACGGCTGAAGTTAAAAATGAGTCCAAGTGGGGGTCGGCGGAAATAGTCATTTATTGGGCGGAAAAGGGGGCTAAAAATGACCCGGTTAATCTGAGTCATCTTTTGGACGCGATATCGTTCCGTGCAAACCGATCCAAGGCCCAAAACCGGCCGAAAAACAGGTTATGACCGAGCCTCATCCACTTTGATCCGTCGCCGCCGTTCTCCTACATATTTAAGGTTTAGGTGCTCTTCAGGCTCAAAGTTAGTACGGCTCTGCTGAGTCATTCCGAATCGGAGCTCTCCGACGGAACCGAGTGTCGGAAGCGAGTCGGCCGGGGAATATTGCTAGAGAGATGACCCAGAGTCCGGCCGGCAAAGTCACGTGAAGACGGGAGCCGTATGACTTCAGTTAACTGCCAGACGGAGGTTTTACGTCACGTGACGACCCCTCCGGAGCTCTGCTGCCGTCTCCTTGTTTCGTCGTCCGACACGATTCCGGAATGTGGGGGTTGCGCAAGGTTGATTGATAAGCCTGTTTCTGCAAGAGGAAGGTGTAGCAGGAGATAGCGGTCACGTGGGAAGACGGAGAGACATTCAGATTGGAGTGGCGAGTGAGGAGATTGCGGAGTGATTTTTCTCCAAATTTACGCATTTTATTCAGATTTACGAGGACGTTCAAACTCCCCGTCCTCGAAAGTGGGGAACCTGGGGTAGCACACAGCACCACTTGTGCAAGCGCTGCAATAAAAGGACTTGGCAGTTTTAGGCGCTTGTGGCGCGAGAGGGCGGCTGGCCAAGTCGTCCTCGGTTGACTCAATTCAGGGGAGCCGTGATTCGCGTCTCAGGGCGACTCCCCAGAAGATCGACACGATTGCGCCACTTTCAAGCCACACCACTTAGCCACATGGAGTGAGTTGGAGTCATAGCAAGACTTGAAGATGAGTCTAGAGTGAGCAAGACTGGAGGCTAGAGATCCGAAATTAAGACGTTACCGCCTCCGTTACAATTACTAATCACTTTCTGAACACCCACGTGTCCAGGCTTATACCGCTTTATCGGCTGGCTCTCCAATCTCGACTTTCAGCGTCTTTCCACTGGCTGCTGCTGAACTCCTCGGGTGGCTGGAGACGCCAAAGTCAAGTCGAGAAACCATGCACTACAGACGCACCCCGATGCTACCAAGACCACGGAGCGTGCTAAGAGCAGGCCAAGAAACGGGCTAAAAACGGGCCAATGTGGGGAAACTCGATTCGAGGAGCATTGCCGGAGCGCAGGCAACTGATTATTCGAGTTGCATCGCGATTCCGGCTTATCCGGATGACTTTACCTCCTCGCTCCACCTTCTCCTCACCAATCAAGGCTGTACATAATATACACACTCTTCCCACAGTTGTAATGTACACACTGCTATCGTATTAGTCACACTAATACCGCCGTATTATGATAATATCTTCTCGGAAACCCTTCCCCGAACGGAATGTTGCTAATCTGAGAACACGAGACCGCCCACCCTTTCAAGCCTATTCTCCAGCCGAAGCAGCCGTTTCGAATGTAAACTCAGACGGGTTTCAGATTGAGCTTTCCTCATAGGGATTATCTTTGGAGATGTTTATCCAAAGTCTGATACGGATCGGGAGACGGAATCCATTCCGTGAGCCCATTTCGTGAGCCCATTCCGTGAGCCCATTCCGTGAGCACACAGCTCTTCTCGTGACCTAAATGGCTCTTATCTCATCTATCTACAAAGGGGCTCTGTCCTGTGCATTGGCAACTGTAATGATAGAACGAAACCAGTCATGTCTGAAATGCTCCGCTCCGTTCTATAAATTGTATGGTATCATTCGAATCAACTGCAATTTCCTAATCGAATGAAAGAATCATCATTAAAAGCCGTCTTGCCAACCTAGCCCTGGAGACTAATGTCTGCAAGCATCAATTGGAGTTCGTTTGTCTGAATGTATAGGCCACGAACATTCCAGGTGTTTGACGGGTCAGATTAACCACGGTGATGACTGGTTGACTAATGGTGCCACAACATATCGATTCCACAATAACAGTCGATATTCCCCGTCTTAGTCATCCAAGACCAATGCAACCGAACAACCGCTCCTAAAGCTTCATTAGTTACATTGCCAATAGCCTTCACTAGCTGAAGGACACTGTTCTGATAGCGGTCAAATCGCAGTCCAGCTAACTATAGCAGCGTCCCCTGCTCGCCCTCTACATCCACTCCAGTCTACAGTGCAGTGCCAAAACGGCACAGACCCTCCAACCACCCCCGTCAACTCTCACTATAAATACATATTAGCTGCTACAGTGTACATGTGTAGATATATACACGTTGGGCCCTCTCTCGAACCCATCTAAACCCGCCTTCGCTTCACACCGTTCTCATCGCACGCACTCAGAGACCGCTTGAGTCCTCCAACCGCGTCCACAAAGCCGTCAGTCTCCCGACGCAGCTTGGAGCCCACAGACGGAAGCTTGTAGTTGACAGGAGCGCCCCGAGACCGGCGAGATCGGGGCTCAGGAGTCTCCAGCTTGATCGGCTTCTTCACCGTCGTTTCAGCAGCCACCTGGGCAGGATTCACGGACTTCTCGGTGAGCTTGGACGTCTTGACAGTCTCAATCTTGCCCTTGGCTCCAGCCGCCCCGTTACCGTCGCTGCCATTGGCGTCCTTCTGCATCAGAGGCGATGTTTTGGAAGGCTTGGCAGAGGCCTTGGTGCTCTTTCGCGACGTGGTCACCTTGACTCCTCCCGTCGCAGTAGGCGCTCGGCTCTTCCGGGCAGTCACATTGTTGCCCAGACTCTGGAGCTTTTCGAGCCCCTTTTCAAACAGCCCCGAAACGGGCTCCTCCAGAGACTCCACCGTGGTGAGTCCGGCGGACACGGGACGAGACGCGGCAGTTTTGGCCGAAGACCGTCGAGAACGAGAAGCTTTCTTCTCAGCCTTTTCCTCCGCAACAGCCTCCTCAACAGTCTTCTCCTCATCCTCAACCTCCTGCTTTGCAGCCTCAGCCTTCTCCGTCTCCTTTTCTTTCTCAGCACTGACTCTTCGCGAAGACCGTCGGCTGCTGGGACGAGAACAAGGCGACTCAGGCTGCTCCATAACGTGCTCCATGCTCTCTCGTCGCTTCCGTTCCTTCTCCTGCCTCTCCTTGGCACTCTCGGGGGTATCAAACAAAGAAGGACGAGATCGAGGAGGGGTGGTAGAAGTAGCATTGGGTTTACTCGCAAGAGCTGACTTCACAGGAGCTGGCTTCACAGGCGCAGATTTCACAGGAGCAGAGTCCTCAAGACCAGCGTCCTTGGCAGGAGAAACAGGGTCAGCAAACACACGGATCTGCTTCTCTCGAGATCCAGGACGAGAAGACATGTTCCTCGAGCCGGGTCGAGAGCTAGGCCGCGAGTGGCTCGAGTTTGGACGAGATCGCTGCTGAATAAATGCAAAAGAAGACTCTCCATCCGTAGACACTTCCTCCATGGGCTCCCCTCTAGGAGCAGAAGTGACCCGTCGGAACGAGCTGGAAAAGGGAGAAGGGAAGGAAGACTCGTCGATGGGTGAAGGGAACGACTTGTGCTTGACAGGCGATGCAAATGATGTGCTCTCCTTCACGGGCGATCCAAACGAGGTCTTCTCGAGCGATCCAAACGACGGCTTTTCTCTCACAGGCGAAGGGAAAGAAGTCTCCTGAATAAGAGACGGGAATGACCCGTGATCGGGGGAGGAGAACGAAGTCTCCTGGATCGTCTCTCGAACAGGAGAGGGGAACGAAGTCTCCTGGATCGTCTCTCGAACTGGAGAGGGGGGTGATGTGTGCTCCGTATCCAGCGTCTCCTGAACTTCCTCGGTGTCCATATCCATTGGTTCGACGTAGTGTTCCTCCACGTGCTCATTGAAATGCACCTTGTCTCCTCCGTCCACCTCCATGTCATTCTCCTCCTCCTCCTCCTCCTCTTCCTCATGCTTGTCCATCTCCTCCATGTGAGCATTCACCTCGTCGACGGGAACCTCACCCCAGCCCTCAGCGTCGTCGGCCATGGGAGTGACGACGTCTCGGGCCTCCAAATGCAACTGTTCGGCCGAGGGATCCAACACGTCCTCGGAGTCTTGCAACAGCGGCAGGTCGCCAAAGAAGGACGATCGACGTCGTGAAGACCGCCGTCGTGCAAAGTCAGCAGGGCCCATGGTCTGCCGACTCGCCGAGCCTCTGGAAAGCGAGTTTCGGCCGGATGCAGGAGAGCCTCTAGACAGAGCTCTTCTATCGGGAGTCTTTGACAGCGATCTGGAAACCGACAGCTCAAAGTGCTCCTGAGACGCCGACTCATGCGCCCGTTGCTCCGAGTCGCCCTCCACTTCCCCCACGAGCCCCTGCATCAGCTCGTTGATGCCGTTGATGTGCTGCTGCAGCTGTTTCTTGAGGTTCTGGCTGACATGCGACCGCAACCAATTGTCGTGGCTTCTCTGTAGCTCGAGGTTCTTTTGCCGCAAGCAAATATTCTCGCTGATGAGCTCGCTCATATGGTGCTCCAGCGCCGACATTTTCGTGTTGAGATTGGAGTTTTGCCGTGCCAGAGACTTGTTCTGGAGATACAGCCGGGTGGTTAGTGTTTGTTGCTGAGGCTGCGATTGCTGAGACTGTGGCTGCAACTGGGGCTGTTGAGGAGCACTGTTGCGAAGCGCCATCTGCTTCAGCTTGGCCATGGGCGATTGTGTTTGTGTCTGTTGTTGCTGTTGCTGCTGCTGTATCTGTGTCTGAGAACCAGGCTTGGTGCCATCACTGTCGAAAATCTGAGCAGACTTGCCAGCGCTGTCAAAAATGCCCTCCTTGCTGACGTGCAGAATGTTGGCTTTGACGCGGGTCTTGCGTCTCATTTCCGGCTCCGGGGTGGATTTTCGGGCCATGATGGAAGCAATGTCGTGGTTGTGTCGAACGAGTAGCTGCGTTGATGTGTCGATCGGTGGCGTTTGTGTCGTCCTGTCTGTGTCGTTCCTTTCTGTGTCACCTGGCGTGGTAATTGTGCCGCCTCCAAAACGTTCAAAACAGAGAGACTTTTCAGCTGTGTTGTGGTGAGAGAAGAGTGGTGATGATAATAAAGCATGTTTTGGTACAAACGCACTTGCATGAGTCGCTGCAGCTGAGACGCGTGCGCCAAAACAACTCGTCGACGTGTGGCAAAGGGGAACAGAGAAGTGGGTGATGGAAGTGAGGAGGGGGATTGTTTTTTGACGGTAGGGGTTGAGTTGAGCTGTAAAACTTATAATGTGCCTTTGGGTTCGTTATTTCACCACTCAAAAATACATCAATACACCTCTTCAATTTACCAGTTGACTCCGATCGTTCAAATAAGGTTTCGACTCTCAACACCAACAATAACATACCTCAAGTAGGGGTTAAGTCACTCAGATTGAGCTGTAATTCAGACTAGGAACTCATCATCATCTTCTTAGCTAGCAGCAAGACTTTGGTTGTTTTACCACCACTCAACACCAACTTTTGTAGAGTTTGAAAAACTCAGGCAGTTGAAAGCTTATAGTTAAAGCAAGTCGATACAGCCAACCTGAGACCTCTGTAATTTGTGTAGAGTTTAAGTGAACCTTTCATTCACCCAGAAACGCGAATGCTGAAACTCTCATCATTGAAATACTTACACATCACTTCTTCATTTGTCAAATCGCTCACTGACTATAATACATGTATTCTATCTACTTCGTCACTCGCTGGGAAACAACGCATCCCACATATCCTGCCGATTGACCACCTCTCCAGATTTGTCGGTGGCCAGAGCTCCCACTCCGGACGTCACGTGTCGAGACTCGTTCTCCTCAAACGTCTCATCTCCATCCATACTCTTCAAACGCTTGTTAATAGCAAGACGCAGAACCTCTTCTTCAACAGTATCAGCCATGGTGAAGATGGTCACGTGGGTCGTCTGGGTCTGACCCATTCGATGGATTCGACTGATAGCCTGAGCCTCGAGAGCAGCATTGAGAATGGGCTCACACAGAATCACGTGGGTGGCATTCACTAGAGTCAGACCCGTAGACTGAAACTTGGCGTTCAAGAGGAAACAAGTGACCTCGTCTGATTGCAAGAACGACATCAGAGTCTTGGGCTCGGCATACGCAATCTTGTTTTCAGTCAGGGCTGAAGCCAGCAGCGTCAAAATTTCAGTCCACTGCGAAAAGATGACAATCTGAGTACCAGGAGCCCGATGAGTGAGCATCTTGATGTACTTGATCACGTGATCAATCTTGGTTCCGTAAGCGCTCTTGATGCTCTGCTTGCTCATCAGCTGTTGAGTCTCCTCAGATACGGGCATGTACATTGCTCCAATAGCGTCATCGGGACTGATTCGAGCAGCAAACGAGCCGGCACGTGACTTGTCGTCCTTGTCCTGCTGCGTGAAAGAGAACACATCGTCACGTGACAGGACAGTCTTGCACATGGGACACGTGTTGTGTGTCTGCCACCACTCTTCCAGACAGTTTCGGCAAAAGTAGTGACCACAAACAGTGATGGAGCCCACGATAATGTAATCGTCCTGGCAGATGACACACGTTTTGTGGATTCCAGTCATGTTGGAGACTCCAGTAGTGTCGTCGTCGCCCTTGAGACTCTGCAAGTACGTGATTCGGCCCTTTGTACGCTTGATGAGAGGTACCAGATGGTTGATTTTGGCGTCCAGACGTTCCAGAGTGACGTATCCAGGCTCGATAAGCTCCTCCAAGTTCGTCACATTGTCAGACAGTTGCTGAAGCTGCTTGTAATAGACAACTTTGGAGTTGAAGCAGCTTCGAACCGTCGATAGCAAGTCTCTGCAAGCCTTGGTTGATGTGGTGATTGTTTTGATGATCGGGTTGAGCTTGGAGAGTAACTTTGGGGGCCATTTGGGATTGTAAATGGACAGTGACACGGCTCCAGAGTCCGTCTTCAGAGCCGCAGCAACAGGTTTGAGAGCTCCAAGAGTCGGGCTGACATGGCACTCATCCAGAGCTTCTTTCAGAGCCACCTGTAGATCAGTGAGCTCCTCCTCGTAGTCATCCTGGTACCACATGGCCACCTTGCTCTTGTCAGACGTCGAAGTAGTGGTTTTGGCATTGAGAGCTTCGTCTCTGAGCTGCAAGAGATACGAAATGGCGTCGATGTAGTCCGAAGCAAACTGCTGATTGTCCAATCCAGAAGCATAGGGATCGGTGTTTTCGCCTCCTGCTTTTTCCTCCGCTTTTTCGCCTTTTGCTTTTTCTTCGATTTTCTCCGCTTGTTCACCATCTGCTTTTTCGCTCTCTGCTTTCTTGTCGTCCTCGCCATTGTCGTTAGTCTTCTTAACGTCCTTCTCGTCACGAGCAACCAACAGCTCTCGAACTCTGATCATCCACTCTTCAAGATACTCGGACTGCTGGTTGATGATCTCCAACAGACCTGAAACGCGTGCCTCCAGGAACGGAGAAGCCTGTAGAAGATCTGGAGTCAGCGTATCAACGGGAATCAGGACCATCTCCAGCTCCTTGGCTCGTTCAAGTCGACCCACATCCTGGTCCACACGTTCAATAGGACGTTGAAGGAGCTGGGTTCGGATTTGTTCAGCCTGTGCATAGTAATGCGTTTCCAGACTGTGTTAGTTGTGGTTGAGCGAATGATCGAGCTCTTTTCATCCAGATGTTCAAACCTCACCCTCTATCATCATACTCACTCATCGTTTTTCTTTTCTTCTTCGTCCTCCATCTTGACTTCAATGTCGGTTTCCAACTTCGCAGTTTCAGCCCCCTTCTCATTATTCTCTCCAGCCTCCTTCCTGGCCTCATCTTCAGCCTCCTTTTTGGCTTCTTCGGCTTTTCTTTTACTGTGTTAGCATGTCTCCAGACTCATCCCGCACCCATCCATACTCACGCTTTGCCAATCTCGAAATGGAAAGAGGCCATGAAGAAATAGTACCGATGCAGAAGATCCATCCAGCTTCTGTACCTGTGCAGAAACGCCTGCTTTCGCTCCTTCTCCGTCTGAAGCTCCTCGGAGTTACTCAGGTACTTTTGCAGCGGCTTGGATATCTTTCCCGTGCTCTCAGACTCCGAGTCTGAGCCCAGAAGAGCAACGGAAGATCCGAAAATCGAGTTCTTCGCTCCATTCTCAACTCCCTCTATCTTCACGTCTTCAGAAACCTCCTCCTTGGCCGCTTCTTCGTCATTTTCCTCGTTCTCCACCTTGACCCTCTTAACATTTGAATCTCCGTCACTCTCCTCAAGCTTACGCTTGTTATCAACCTCACCAATCCGCTTCCACTCGGCAATCACCTCCTTCTTCTTCTTGGCGTATCTAGTAGCTGCAACAACTGCCATATCTCGAATCTCTCCGGTTCGAACTTCGACTTCCGAAACACGTGACTGCAGAACTGCGAGTCCCAGATCGGGTTTCTTGACGAAATCATGGACACGGGCCTTCTCCAGCTCCTCGACAAACAGACTTCGTTCGTCGTTGAGCAGCTGAGTCAGCGCCTGGTCACACATGGCGTCCAACACGTGACTCACGGTCTGCAGAATTCCGTTTCCAAGCGCCTTCTTGTTGCCCGAACCGACACGCGGATGGCAACAAGTTTGGCGTAGTCGCAGCAGCCAAGATGAAAGAGTGGATGTGGATAAATCAGCAGGAGCCGAAGAGACGGGAGGTGCAGACGTTCCGTTTCGAGATCGCAACGACGCTGTAGGAGTAGCAGTAGCAGACGCTTCTGTGTCGGCAGCAGCATTGACAGTGATGTCGGGAATGCTAGCTACATCCGGTGTAGGAGAAGCAGTAGCGTCGGTGGTGAGTCCATCTGAAACCTCACCATTGGTAACAGCACCGGACCAAGTAGTGTAGACATGTTGACCATCGCCTTCTCCACTCGAAACAATGCTGGGATCAATCTCAATCTCAGGCTCGGGTTCAACGGCTGTATGATTGATGCTGGCCATGATACTGGCATAGGGATTGGAGCCTCCAATGTTGAAAGTGCCTCGGGGTCTGTTGCTGACTGGAGGAGTGACTCCAGAAGGCAACACTTCATATCTGTCCACCACAGCGGCTTCTCTAGTCGCTTCCCGCTCTTCTCTCATGAGAGAACTAGCCATCGCCTCACTAACAGCACTCTCCACGCCTTCACGCAAATGTCTGTAGTTTTCCTCCTCCACCAGATTGAATCTAAGACGCACATGATGACGTTCCTGGGGAGGCAGAACCAGCTGATCTCTGACCTGTCGTTTCGTGTGTCGAATAGACATTTGGCGAATCACGTCTCGGAATCGAGGTTTGTCCAGCATGAGCATCTCCCAGTGTCTCTGGTGACTCACGCCGGAAGCTGTCATTGTTGTGCTGAGGTATCCATTTTGTAGAGAGTAGTGGTATGCATCTGTGTTAGCGGGTCCTTTTTGGCAACAAATTCCCTATCCGAACAGTCTTCCCTTCTGACTGCCTCCCTCGCCCTTCCATACTCACATTCACTCTTGCTGTAAAACTCGCCGGGCTCGCATCTCAAAAAAACACACATGCCGAGCAAATCAGGCATGCCTTTCTTGATAGGAGTACCACTGACTCCCCAAGCATGCACCCGGGGAATAATACGAGCCACAACAGCCGCATTCGAGACAGTATTGCCCACCATCTGAACCTCGTCCAGAATCACACGCCAGAACTGAAGCTGACTCAACGGAGACTGCAGAGAAAGCCGATCCTGGACCAAATCGGCATCGCGGGTATCTTTCGACTTGAGTTTTGTCTTGGTACGAGTCACTCGACCTCTCAGAGGATTGTAGAGAGCGTTGGCAACCTCACGAGACGCAACTTCGTAGGAAGTAACCACAATGTCAAACTGAGACAGAAACTGCGCATGCTTGGAAACAAGAGGACCCTCAGAATCGGTATCGGAACCAACATCAACCTCCATTTCGGCATTAGGAGTTCCCTCCTTCTCTCTCTGAGCATCAAGAGCCGCTCGACCAGTGTATAGAAAGACAGAAAGACTGGGAACATGCTTGGTGACCTCTGCAACCCACTGCTGACTGATACTGGCAGGACAAAGAATCAAGGTCGTCTTGGTGGGTAAAACGTCTCTGTCAGAATACAGATCGTAGTGAGTTTGCGGCAAAAACGAGGATCTAGGGTTGTTGAGAACTACGGCTAAAAGCTCCACAGTCTTACCAAGACCCATCTCGTCGGCAATAAGTCCATATCCGGCCCTCGAATCCGTATCACGTGACACGGTCTGTATCTCCGGGTCTTCGGCAGTCGGTTGTTTATCACGTGACAGAATATCCATCACTTCCTTCTCCTGTCCGATATTGAGACCCACAAAGTCCACCAACCAGCTGATTCCATGAGCTCTGAACCGTTTCCACGGTGACGGAAGGCCCTGTATCGTCTTTTCGTGCGACTCTCCCTTTTCTCGATCCAGAACCCATCCCACCGTTTCCAACTGGTAATCCAGCAGTTTTGATCTCATCTCTTCGGGTTGAAGATCTCTATTGATCTCAACTTTGGTATCATCCTTGTCTTCCAGACACTCGTAAAAGTATTCTGGAGTGACGTAATCGCTCTTTTGCAGCTGTTTCGTCTTATGTAAGCCCAGAAACTGCCGGATCACATTCACAATGTTGAGATGGCCAGCCATATGGATCTCAGGATTGACATGACCGTCAAATGGCTTGGCAAAGACTCCAAACGTGACCGACATGCTGTAAGAGTCACCCTTCTTGGTTATCGTAACGTGGGGATTCACCGAGAACACAGAAACCCGATTTCGAGGGTTGAACTTGGCGACCGAAAGAGCCTGCTTCAAAGAAGTGAGAACATGGTCGCTGTTGTCCAAATTTCCCAGCTGAATGACTCCCAGACACGTGACCAGCCAGTCTTCCTCCTTTTTGGCCTTTTTGCGGCCCCGCTTCTTGTCCTTGATCGTGTACTTGGACGTGACATGCACCTCCAGCGTGCTCTCATTCGAAACCAAGGTAGCGGGCGACGAGGCCACAATATCACGTGATCCGGCGTTTTTATCACGTGCCACGCCCTCCTCGGTGTCATGTGACCGCGGATCGGCGATCTCGACCACCTCTTGGCTCTCGAGCATCTCTGTGGACAGGTCCGCCACCAGCTGCACGTGAACCAGCGGCAGCAGTCCCTGGGTGTCGGACAGCGGATCACGTGCCGTGTCGAGAAAGCCGCGGACCACGTGATCGTTGACAAACGTCGTTTCCACCTCTACCACCGTCGAGCTGTCGTTTTCCATGGCGTTTATTGCATCACTTGTCATGAGGTTGATAAGGCAAGATAGAGTTGTTTTTGCCGGATTGGCTTTGAGAGGTGGTGCCAAGTAGTTAGTTGGGGTGTAGTTGAGGTAAGTGGGTGGCTGTTGAAATTGTGGAATAAAAACAAGTTAGATGAGACTGTGATTTCAACCGATATTGAGAGACATTTGTGATATGAGACAGTTGATTTTGAGCTGGATCGGTTTGTACTAGGTAGAGTGTCTTTGGTGCTTGTTGGTACTGGCTCAAAGTCCATGGTAGAAACTATTGGAAATGAAGCGTTCAAGTATTGTCAATCTCAAGGAGCAGATCGATGGAGCGATTTGGAACGAATTATATCACTCGACTCGAGATTTCCTGCTGATCAGATTAATACTGAAATTATATGGAATTGCTCGTAAATAAAACTTTTGATAATGTATACAGTCCTGGTTCTCAAAAACTCCGTAGCCGATAGCTCGACTGACTATCATGGGAACTTACCCGTACAGTACAGTACTGTAATCTGAGGTCATACGTACAAGTAAATCCCGAGGACTTGGATGATGATCATTTGTAAGCAGTCCATTTGTTTTACTTGAAATCGCCTCAAGTCGATACTCTGTGTATGCTACAGTACTGTAATCATACATGCTCCCTTCCCTCTACCTCCCCATTCATCCTCCAATGTATCACAATTCATCTATTTACTCCACGTGAACAAGCTCAATGGGCTCAAAGGCTCGAACAACCTCGCCCTTGTCCTCCAGAAAGTCCTTGACGTCCTTGACGGAGTACTCTCCTCGGTGGAACATGCCGGCTCCCAGAGCAGCATCAGCGGTAGTCTCTCGGAAGACTTCCTGGAAGTGGCCGGGGTTTCCGGCTCCAGAGGAGGCGATGACGGGGATCTTGACGGCGGACTTGACGTGGTCAATGAGCTCGAGATCGAAGCCAGAGTTGGTTCCGTCCTTGTCGATGCAGTTGAGCAGAATCTCTCCGGCTCCCAGAGCCTCGCAGGCCTGGACGAGCTCGAAAACTCCGAGATCCCGGGCCTCTCGGCCGCCCTTGACGGTGCACTGGTACCAGCAGTATCTCTTGCCGTCGGCAGAGGGGAACTTGGTCTCAATGCAAACTCTGTCGGTGAGGGGAGCGTCGACGTAGACTCGCTTGGGGTCGACGGAAACAACCACGGCCTGGACTCCGTAAGCAGCGGAGATGGTCTCCATGGGGGTCTTTCCAGACAGCTTCTTGCCGCTCTTGTAGTACTCCTCGGCGGCAAAAACGGCGTCAGAACCAATACTCACCTTGTCAGCACCAGACATAAAGTACTGGGTGGCGACCTGGAGAGCAGTGGTGACATTGCCAGACGTGTCGGTCACGTCTCGAATACCTCCACCAACAGTCAGAGGCACAAAGACGGTCTTGGAGGTCTGTCGAAGAACCTCCAGCATGGGCAGGTCCTGAACAGGACAGTCTCGGAAGGAGGTGATGTTGAGGAAAGTGACCTCGTCGGCGCCGTCCTTGTAGTACTTTTCGGCCATGGAGACGGGCTTGCCGAGATTTCGAACGTGGCCCTCTCCAGTCTTCTCCCGCACATCGTACTGGTCTCCCTTGGTGACGACCAGATCTCCCTGATCGTTGGTTCGAACGTCCAGACAGGCAATGACTCGCTTTGTGAGACCAAAGGCCGTCTGGGGAGCAATGGCAGCGTCCTCCACGTACTTCTTGCCCTTGAGGAAGGCATCAATGACCCGCAGACCGGCTGCTCCCGACTTTTCGGGGTGGAATTGGGTCGCCACAACATTGTCCTTGGAAATGGCAGCAACAAACGTCTGGTTTCCGTACTGTGACGTGGCAATGTCCCAGCCAGCGGCCTCAATCTTGCTCTTGACGGTCTCGTCCAGAATGCAAGCGTACGAGTGCACAAAGTAGTACTTGGAAGAGGGCACCATTCCATACAGAGACTTGTGTTCGGCAAAGTCTCGGCTATCCACCGAGTTCCAGCCAATCTGAGGCACACTCTTGTCCTTATCATCAAACTTGCTCAGCACTCCGGGAACAAGACCCAGTCCAGCCACAGCCTTGGACTCCTCGGATCCCTCAAAGAACGCCTGCAGACCCACACAGATGCCAAACAACGGCCGTTTGCTCTCAATGTACTTCTTGAGAGGCCCAATGAAGCCTCGGGCATCAATCTCCTTCACAAAGTGGCCAAAGTTGCCAACTCCGGGGAAAATGAGCTTTTCAATGGAGTCGGTGATCTGGTCTGGGCTGGAGACCCACTCGACGGTGTATCCCAGGACGTTGAGGGCGTTTTCCAGCGACCGCAGGTTGCCGGACTCGACGTTGATGACGTGGATAATTGGCATCGTTATCGTCGTTGTGTAGTGTGTGCTGTTGTATGCTGATATCAGAAACACTCTGATTCCAATTTATTTAGTCCTCTAAATTTGACTCACCCGGGAAATAGAGTTCATGACTCAATGCGAGATTTCAATATCGAAATGTGCTGGGAGATATTAAGGTTTCGTGTGGGGAGGAGAGAACTGGTTTTCGGCATGTGGCAGTGATATATTGGGTGATGATTAACTAAGAAAGACATTGTCGGATACTCCTGATGTGGGTCTAGCTTATAATCAAGTCAGATTTGACATGTCTCTTCTATACATCCAGTTTCAAGAGCTCTCAGAGTATATATCTACAAAGTCTAATCTAACCTCCCAAATCTAACCAATAAAAAGACTAGAATCCCAGAACAGTTGAACAACACAACGACTCCCAACTGAGCACACACATCCATAGTCAAAAGAAAAACAGCAAAAAATAATGAGACCTGCGAGATTCGAACTCGCGCATCTTGCGATACCAGGGATTTTATGTTTGGGTGTGTTACACCTAAACCTGGCGCCTTAGACCGCTCGGCCAAAGTCCCAATTTTTTTGATTTTTTGGGAACGTGCGCCGTGCACTCAGACTGCCCGGTCACGTGACCCTATCTTGCGATTGAGAGGTGCTGGAGTTTCAATTGACACAGGCATAGGTAAATTGAGTGTTTAGAATTCAGATTTGAGCTTCAAAAGAGAGTCACGTGTCTCAGTGACTCGGTGAGATGCAATCTAAAAGCTCGAAATTCTGGGGGTAATTTCGAGGGCTCAGTGCGGGTCCATCATAGCGGAGAAGATAGCAATATGCCAATTGTACGGATATTTACTGTCATTTCTACAGATCTAGATACTTTTTTGTCAAACAACTACCTGACACGATCTTCTAAGTGCTCTTCAAGAAGTCTCGTTTTTGACTATCAGAGGTACCCTATAATCATAGCTGGAAGACGTGTTTAAGAGCAGAAAAAAGCATCAGAAATTATCAGTCACATGAAATCATCTGCTCACAGTCTTTTCTCTTTCCTTCTTCCAATTAGTCTCAACAAATTCCTTCTCCATGTCTCTGCTCAACTGCATTACTTGAGTCCAAGTAGTGCATGAACCCTATTCCCGATAGCCTCTTATCAGCGAAAAAAAATATGAGCATTGTTCTCAGCTACACTAACATCACACAACCGCATCCAAAAATGGCCAAAGCAGTCAAGAGTAATAAGCGAGCCGACCGACGGGAAATGCCCGACGATCTTACCATCGAGGCTCCCGCCAAGACCGACCGAGACTCTGGTAAGGCCATTGTGGCCGAGGCCATTGCCAAAATGAAGGTGCGAGAGGGAGATCACGATGATCTGGACGACATTATTGCCCAGAAGACGACTCTCAGCGGCGGAGGAGTCACCAAGCGAGGCCACAAGTCGTCCAAGCAAAAACTGCGACGACAGCAGGCCATGGAGCGAGCTTTCGAGAACCAGGAGCAGCTGGCCCACAAGACGGAGACCTCCAAGATGCGGTTCAAGAAGATCAACAAGAACCGAAAGGCCACGTGGGACGAGACCAACGAGAAGCTGGAGGCCGAGAAGCGACACAAAATGAAGGACGCCCGAGAGAAGGCCGCAAAGGAGCTGGCAGCAAAGAACGCCTTTGCTCTGCTGGAGGAGAGTGAGGCTTAGATGGATGGTTGTCGTTCGTTGAAAGGATCACGTGATTTGTATGGACATTACAATGAGGGAACCAGGAATAAATTGTGTATTTATGGAGATATCGATGTAGCTAGTGTAGGGAGTGGTGTGGTTGTGAGTAGTGCGAACGAAGGCTTTTCTGATCTGCTCAAGAAGTGGTGAGAACGAGCAAGGTGGAAAGCAAGGTGGGGTCGGAAATGGGATTCACCAACGGGCACGTTTCGAGTTCTGATTCATCTGGCTCGTTCAGTCACTCGTTAGTACCCACTGTGTCGTATTGTAGTCTACTGTACGTGAAATCCAGTTCTCGAGCACTAAGTCTCATTACTCCTCAGCTTTTGTTTGATGTCATTCTTGTTGGAGTGAACGTTCCGATGTTCTTGAAACCACTGGGAAAACAAACAAGAGTAATGGGCATTACAAATAATGTACTAAACATATCTGGTAGTAAACAACATGATGCTTCTTTTTGTTCTTTCCCTCTTCCATTCGATAGTGTTACTTGTAGACATGGAAGAATCAGGCTTGAGCACCGCAAATAGGAGATCAGAAACATGTTCTGCGACTCCAATCACTTCACCGAAGGCTGCTTACTGACTTCACCTTCTTTCAACTTCAGTCTCTCAACCCACCAGTCTCAGATATTCCCCACTGCAGTCAACAAACCATCCAAACCAACCCCCCAGAAACCAAACAGCAAAAGAAACGCCAGGAACTTCGAAATACTGAATGAAATCTCCCCATGAACTCCAAACGCAACTAACCCTCGAATCCCGGCTAATCCCGGATCGCCTAAATCTCTAAACGCGCACCCAGTCCTCTCTTTCTAAATCAAGGTTGCGAGGGCTGCGAGCAGAGAACAGTCATATCTCTACGAATAATGTCGATAGAAGAATGAGAAGTTCGAATTAGGACGATTCACGACTGGGAGCTCTCTATGCTCTACTTTCACCGTCGTCCAGCGTTCTGAAGCTGAAATTCGCCAGAACCCTCTCAACCCCTAATCCCCTTAACGTTCGAGTCTCACCTCCAAATGGAACAAACAAGAACATGCCGAAACGAAGATCTGAAGGATGATGCCATCCGTGTTCCATACAGATCCAATACGAGCAACCACACACACAGCGCATTCCCCTTGACCCAAACCTCCGTTCTGTCGTCGTGAAAATAAATACATTTTTATAGATATCGTCCTGGTTTTTGCATGAGGCATCTTACCGTTGGTCATACTCAAGAGGCAGGTATAATATACACAGGCCAACGCGAGTTAGTTGTGAGCGCGGAGAAGAATATGATCCCCTCCGCCACGCTCACTCGTTAGTACTCTCCTCCCCCTCTTCTTCCATACACCTTGTCTCCGCCTACCTCCTGTCTCGTCCCCATCCACACTTCAACGTTCGTCCGTGGATATTGTACCCGTTGAGCTGCATCATGGCAATCTGGGCTCGTTTATGCGAATCGTAGCTGACAAAGGCGTAGTTGGAGTGGTGCTTGAACTCCACCACGTAGCCAAAGTTCTGCAGCAGCGGAATCAGCTCCGATGGATGCATGTTGGGCAGGTTGCCAATGTACACCGTTTTCGGCAGTCCCATCTTGTCACCTCCGCCTCCTCGGTCGTTGCGGTCACTTCGGTCGCGGTAGTTGCGGTTGTTGTTCATCATATTGTGGTTCCCACCTCCGGGGCCATGGTTGTTGTGGCCTCCCATTCCCTGGTTGCCATAGGGGCCAAAGTTGCCCATGCCGTTGTTGAAGCCCCCCATGCCGCCCATTCCACCCATGCCTCCCATGCCTCCCATGCCCCCCATGCCTCCCATGCCCATGCCGCCCATATGTCCTCCCATGGGGCCTCCCATGTTGCGTCCTCCCGGGGGTCCTTGTTGACCCGGCGAGTTGCCGCGTCTCGAACTCGCCCAGTTTGCGCGAATGACTCTGCTTCCAAGCACGCTGCCGTTCTCAATGAGACCCCGCTCGGCGCCCTGCTTGGTCTCGAACGACACGAAGCCGTAGCCTCGAGACCGGCCCGTCGTCATGTCCCACATGACCCGCGCGTCCAGCAGCCCCGGAATGTGCGCAAAGTGCTTGTGCAGCATTTCGTCGTTGACGTCGGCGCCCAGATCGCCGACAAACAGATTGTAGTCGCGCTCGACCTTGGTCTGGAATGCAAACGAGATGGCAATCTCGTGGCCGTGGATCTGGCGGCTGTTGAGCGTCTGCATCGCCAGCTGCGCGGCCTCCTTGTCCTCGTACTCCACAAACGCAAAGTTGACGTTGGCCTTTTGCCGGTCGGGGAAGATTTTGATCGACTTGATGGGGCCCGTCACCTTGAACAGGTCCAGCAGAATCGACTCCTTGACGGACGCGTCCACGCCGGCCACGTACAGCACGTGCGGGTTGATTTCGCGGCCGCCACACGTCGCTATTGCCACCGATCCGCCCCCGGCGGTTGCTCCCGAAGTGGAGCAGCTTTCCGCCGCGCTGCCGCCGTCGCTGGCGTGGCCCGAGTGGCCCGCGTGCACCGTGCTGGCGGCCGTGTACGTGCTGTGGGCCACGGGCGTGGTGGTTCCGGACCGCGCCGTTCTTAGTCCCGGAAGGGGAATCGGGTTGGTCTTGGCCGTCGTGGGTGTACGTTTGCCACCGTTGCGGTCACCCGGTCCTCCTTGTGCGCCCTCAGTTCCCTCCTTGTTGGTGGTGTTGTTGATGTTGTTGGTATTGTTGTTGGTGGTATTGTTGATACTGTCGTTGGCGGTGGTATTGTTGATGCTGTCGTTAGCAGTATCGTTTGTATCTCCGTTTGTGTCGCTGTTGTTTGTGTCGTTCGTCTCGTTCACCTCATTCGTCTCATCGCCACCCTGCTCTTCTCTGGTATCGTCCTTGACGGGAGACTTGGGCGGGGTCTGGGACGCCGGAGGAGGCGGACATTTGCTGTCTGTCGTCTCGGGTGACGTCTGCGGAGGCGTGTCGGTCACGGGAGGCACCTCCAGAGGCGCCATGCTGTCGGGCTCGGCCATTTCGACCTTGGAAGGTGCTGTTGGACCTTCCTCAGACGGAGCCGGTTGCAACGCCGCCGGTAGAGGTGGAGAGTGGATTTCGGCACTCGTGAGACCGTGCTTATCGTGGTCGGAGTCGCCCATGGTGGCTGTGTGTGTTGTTTGGAGGTCTGGGTCCAAAGGTTCGACAGATACTGGTGTTGCAGAGATAATTAGCTTGCTATACTTTGGAGGACGGAGATGCGAAACCAAGATTAATTGAGTTGTAAAATGTAGCCTTGATGCAGGATGGGGTGAGCCTTTAGCGAGGTAGGGAGTGTGAAAGTGGGTCAATAACGAGAAACATGACATTCTGAAGACGTAGATTTGATTTAAAAGCTGACTAATCGAGAACTATGGCTTTAAATATCGAAAATGTAGTTCTCGAGGCCCGCTACACTCCCCCATCTCACCGCTCTTGAGATGATGTTAACAAGCTCCATTATTGAGTTTCCGAAAACATTGCTGCGTTTGGCACAGCTTTGCAGATATTGTGGAGTCACTTAACAAGTCAGCTGTGGCGAGAGTGATGACAGACCAGACATTCTCCGACAAACACTGGTATTTCCCGCAAATTTGACACCCTTGGAAGTGCCGAAATTTGGCCGAAAAAGTTGCTTTTTGCAAAAATTCTTCGTCTTCCAGACCCTTCCACCCCAGCCACCTGGTTCTTACGTAACCAGCGCTCTCATATTCAAGGCTCCGGGCAACCCAAAAATGCAAGTCTGGTTTAGGTTGAACCGGGTGAGACTGAGGTCTGTTTGAGAGCCGTTCATCTCTATGATACTTGTAGTTAGAGAGCAACTGGAGCTCGTGCGGTACAGTCAAGTACAACTGGCGTTTTAAAGACTCAAATCCGTTCACTCTTCTCCGCAATAAGAACACACTTCCACTAGCGCCATATGTTCAAGTCCGTACAAGCACTCTTGCCGACTGTAGGGTAAGCTTAAGATTAGTATAGCGAGTACGACGACAAGACATGTATACATGCAAGATATGACGGGTGGGGGGATAAACGCGCACTTGAGGAAAAACAAGAGACGCGAACAATTTGATACCAATGAGCAGAAAAAAGGCCCGGTCGCGTGCCACTCACGTGATCTGCGGGTCCGGCGGCACTCTCGCTTCCTCCCATTCACGTGATAGCAATCTAACCCTCCAATTCAAAGGCCGCTTGGGTTTCATTTGCAACTTGCCATGAACCTAGAAGAGGTTGGAGCAGCGCCAGGTCCGCAAAAAAATGCCTTTGGCAGCAGCTTTGCGGGCCCGCAGTTGCCCTAAAGCTTGCTATCGGTCCGCCGTGTTGTTTGGAGGGTTGTTCTGTTCCTTTCTTGCGTCCGAACCCCTTTTCCAGCAGATGCACGAGTAATAGCTGAAAATGGAGATTAATAGAAAAGAGATTGAGGGAAGATGACGCGCGGCGAGGTTGGTGCTTGTACGAGCGGATACGTGGTGAGTGAGACTTTGCAGTCGGTTGGTAAGTCAGTCTGGACTTTACGTATGTACCAGGTAGACGTAAGATACCATTGCTTGTAGCAACTCAAGAAGCTCATCTAATGTCATGCAATGATACCGGAGATCACCTCGCGACTGTTTCAGGTGCTCGGGACATTTCAGTATGTACCTGGTAGTAGCCATGGTCTCTGCATTAGGTTCCGTGGTGTGTCTATTGCTATCTGTCTCATTTGGATTCTTAGATGGCTTGGGCAGATCACCATTGTTTTTCTGGCTCGAGAGTTTGATCTGGACCGAGCGTGAGAGGTGATGGCGAGACCATTTCAAGATTGAGGCACCTGGAAAGTGAACTCGTGGGGCGGTAAAGTACAGGTACTACAAGTACAAGTTCAACACCAGCAACAGCTCCATCTCGCTATCACGCTTTTTCAAAATCTATAATGCATTGTTAAATATCCACCATGCTCCAAACTAATACTCGCCACACTCACTGACCACAACGTCACGCTTGGGCTTCTCCTCCACAACGGGAACGTTTTCCACAAACTTGACCACGTCCATGCCCTCGATCACGTGCCCAAACACCACGTGCGAGCCGTCCAGCTCCGGACACTTGCGCGTCGTGATGAAAAACTGGCATCCATTGGTATCTTTGCCTGAATTCGCCATCGACAGGGCTCCTTCAATATGCGGGTATGTTTTGCCAGAGACGGTATGTTCGTCGGGGAAGCTGGCACTGCCAAAAATGGACACCGTGCCCAGCCCGTTGCCGCGCACAAAGTCGCCTCCCTGGATCATGAATCCCTTGACCACCCGGTGGAACGTGCTCTCTTTGTAGCCCTGAGGAACGTTGTCGATTCTGTATTCGCCCGTGCAAAACTGGCGGAAGTTTTCGCACGTCTTGGGCAGATCCTCCGAATATAGCTTGAACTTGATGCGGCCAATCCGCTGACCGTCGTAGGTCACGTCCAAAAACGTGACGGTCATGCTGTGTGTATGTGTGGAGTGGAGAGTGGTGATGATTTTAGGAGGTGGGTTTGCAGTGAGTTTATTTGAATAGTTATGAAATGCGAGACATCAGAGGGGATGTTGGAGGTGGGCTATAGAGATGGGGTTTGTTTCAGCCTAGTCAAAGACGTGGTTTAAATTGATCAGAAGACAAACAACCGAAATCAACCCATTGTAGCTCATTCTAGCTACCGACTGTATGTCCCCAACTCCGTGTCGTGAAATAGGGGTGAAACGACCAATCTGCCTGTTGTGGGAACGGTCGTATTATACGGGAAAAATACTCAAAAATTCTCCTAATATTATTCGCCAGCCACCCAACATCAAAACTCAAGGCCTCAGCTTCTCTCCACACCAACCACGGCTCTCAACACTCGCCTCTAACAAGACTAACATCCTCGGTCCAACAGAAGACTCAACATGGAGCTCAACAGTAAGAGCTACGACAAACTGGTTCACCGGCAATCACCTAAAACATCACGATTTTCCCTGCAACAACATCATTCTAATGATTACTCACTCACCAACCACCTGAGCCTCCTCGCCTCCTCCAATAACCCCACATACATTCCGCTTACTAATCACGTAAAGGATACCCCGCCTAACGTGCCACAAAACATACAATCAGACCATTATCCAACGCACTCTTCAGGAGCAATGGCTGGCGTACAACAAAGAGCGGAGCTGCAATTGGCCGAAACCTTGTTGGGGCGGGAGGCGTCACGTGACCTGTACTCCACACTGTGTCTGTTCCTTCCTTAACTTAGTTGGTCTACATGCACCTTTAGTTTCCAGGCCTCTGATATCCATTAAAGGACGTGACTCAACCATTCGACAGCGAATTCACATACCAGCAATCTGATACACCAATTGAACTCGTCAGCAACACGACCCGTCATCTGAACTCACACAAAACCGCGAATCTACACACACCCACAAATGTACACAACCAACGCCATCAACCCTGAAAAGGCCATTGACAGATCCGTGGCAGACCAGCCTCCGGCCGAGGAGGATCTGTACTTTGAGCAGAACCCTGCTCCCGAGTATCTGCCCGAGTTTGAGCGTAAGCTGTCTGATTTTCTGACCAAAAACGGCACCAGAAAGGTCGCCGTGGTCACCAGTGGAGGAACCACCGTTCCTCTGGAGAACAACACTGTGCGGTTCATTGACAACTTTTCCGCCGGAACTCGAGGTGCCACGTCAGCAGAGTACTTTCTGGAGAACGGCTACGCTGTGGTGTTCCTGCACCGACAGTTCTCGCTGCTCCCTTACTCTCGACACTACACCCACTCCACAAACTGTTTCCTGGACTACATGGTGGAGTCCGAGACGGAGCCCGGGTCGGTCAAGGTGGACGAAAAGTACCAGGTGCAGATGCTGGACGTGCTGCGAAAGTACAAGCAGGCCCAGAAGGACAACACGCTGCTGCTGTTGCCCTTCACCACCGTCACGCAGTATCTGTTTTCGCTGCGATGCATTGCTCTGACCATGTCCAAGCTGCACGTGGACACCCGGTGTGTCTTCTACCTGGCTGCCGCCGTGTCCGACTTCTTCATGCCCACCTCGCGACTGCCCCAGCACAAGATCCAGTCTTCTGGTGGCGAGCTGGTAGTGAACCTGGACCCCGTTCCCAAGTTCCTCAAGCGGCTGGTCGAGGCGTGGGCGCCTCGTGTCATGATTGTGTCGTTCAAGCTGGAGACGGACGAGTCGATTCTCGAGTCCAAGGCCAAGACGGCGCTGGAGCGATACAACCACCAGCTGGTGATTGGTAACCTGCTGCAGACCCGAAAGAAGGAGGTCATTTTTGTGACGCTGGAGGAGACGCAGAAGTACTCGCTGACGGACGACGAGGAGAAGAAGGGCAAGGAGATCGAGGAGGTCATTGTGCCCGAGGTGATTAAGCGGCACGAGGTGTGGCAGGAGAAGGTGAGCAATTAGGTCACTGAGCTAGTGGCAGGAGAAGGTGAGCTATAACGACGTCAAAAAACATGGAACGGAAAGGAGGACTTACATAACTGAACATTTTTGTATTGGCGGGGTGTGTATCACAAGTGCCACCTATCACAACACTTGGCGTGTCTGGTATTCGAGGTGCATATGGTAAAGATGGAAAATCAACATTGCAATAGCTTATATGTAGAGCATGGAGAGCACGCAACTGGTCTTCAGTCATGTCCACAGCAAACCTCCAACTACTCAAAAAGCAGCTGTTTGAACGGCAAAGCAAGTTTGCGCATCTGCGTAAAGAGTACGATGAGCTGCTGGAACAATTTGACCGTGAGCAGAAGAAAATCGACGTCTCTCTCGCCTCTTTCTCAGCTTCTCTGCAAGCTTTGGATACCGTCAGAGACAATCTGAAATTGCAACTGGAACAGGTCCAGGGCCAGCAGAGAGAGTTGACTGAAATGAAAGACATGGAAACGTCCAGCTTTTACAACATCCACAATCTTCCCACCAACTTCTTCTCTACAAATGGAGACAAGAAAGAGGGAGTCATTCGAGACGGGAAAGGGCTGATTCGACACGAAGGAGATATCATCAGAGATACCAAACACGCCAGAGATCTTTTGACTGCGAAACACGATACCAGGCTGATGCGAGATGTTCCTCGAAGCGGTCTTTACAGGAAAGACGTGAGGGAGGTACACGTGGTGAAGGGTGGGGGGGAAGGGGTGTACGCTGTCAAGTAGTTGATGCTACCCAGCGACGTCACACGTCAATGTTTAGCTTACGTAATGTCATTTCATCATTCATCTATAGCTGGTGGGTCTGGTATTTACAAAAAGCTGACTCCCACACCAAACTGGAGCCCCTTGCGCATCTTGTCGGTGCTTCGGGCCACCAGAGGAGCGCAGATGTTCAGCTCGAACCGAGCAGCAGGGTGGTTGTAGACAAGACCGGTGCCCACAGAGATGGACTGGTTGTGCAGCAGGGTGTGGACATCTCGCTGGCCCAGCAGGCCTCCGCAGTTGACGAAATGATGCCACTTGAGAGGATTGTCAAGACCGTGCTTGAGACCAGGAACCTTGGTGAACACACTGAGACCCAGACAGCTGTAAAGAGAGCCTCCAATGGAGTCGTTCTGGTCTCGAGGTCCTAGACCGTTGATAGCAAAGCCTCGCACATCGTTAGCTCCTCCGAGATAGAACCGGTCCATCAGATGGACGTTGCTCTGGACAGCTCCATGGGTGTAGCTGCCGACATCTCGGCTAAGAATTCCACACTTGAAGCCCCAGTTAAAAATGGCGTACTTGCTTCGAGCTCCGGAGCTGTACTCGGACGTCAGTCTCAGCAGGTTGCTGGAAAGCACGTATTCTCCCGTCAGCTTGACCATGTATCCCCTGGTGGGCATCACGTGGACATCTCGTGAGTCGTACATGTATGTGGCGCTCAGAGCTCGCTTCATATCGTCTCCAGCGGCAAACTTGACTGTTCGCGAAGCCTCCGAATAGGCAGATATGGTTCGCACCAGAGTCTCCACAGACAGATCCAGAGTGTGCGGGAAGCCTAAGTACCGCAGTTTGAGAGCTCCTCCCTGGACACTCTGCAAATGCGAACACCACGGAATGTCTCGAGAGGTAGCAAACGCTGTGGCTTCACCCTTCCACCGAGCACTGTTGTTTATGGGACTGGTGAGAGCCAGCATGTAGTTGGACTTTGTTCGGGTGCCCATGGACGCGTCAAAGTTGAGCGTCTCGGCTCCTCCAAACATGTGTCTGAACTGACAGTTAATGTATCCACTTCCCTCTCCATTTCCAACGTCTGTTCCAGTCTTGGCCGTGAACCGTTTGGCCTCGATAAGCTGCAAAACAGGCTGGACTGTCAGAGCGTTTCCTCCGCCTCCGAACATGTTACCAAACTGGTCGTCCACGCCCTGTAGCGTAAACTGGACGTTGCTGTAGCACCCAAACGACTGCAGATCGCGGTTCACCGCGTCCACGCGTTTGAGCAGCTCTGTGAACGTCATGGTGTCCGTTTCGAGCAGCGGCTTGAGCTGCGCTCGAATGAACGAGTCACGAGAAGCACGGCCTCCCTCGGTGACGACACTCAGAATCTTGGTTTCTCGAGTGTTGTTCTGCTCCAGCAGCGACAGCAGCAGCGACCGCTGGGCTTCCAGAGCCGACACGTCCACTTCTTCTTGGCTGGCAGCAGCACCCTCATTGTGGTGTCTCGAGAGACGTTGGAACACCTGTGTTAGTTCAGTGAGCGATCGGTCTGTATTCAACGATTGGGGTACGCTATCGTCTGAAGAGTAGTACCAATCGAACCGCGTGACTCTTCTGAATCCAATGAAATGGCTTTCGTTGATGCGGAGTCGAAAGTGAGTGATCAGTGTGCTTCTCCAAAATTCAGTCTCTTCATGTCAATTGTATCTCGCCCGAGAATCACATCACCAACAGGATTCCACTACCGTTGCAATCGCCCTGGCCGGCAGATTCGATTGTTAACATTGAATCCACCTCATCATCGATATCAACCAAAATAGACAATCATCACCAGATGCAGTCCAGTAATCTCTCAATGATTCGGACCGTCAACAGACAGTTGATCCCCGGTAATCACGTGACCAGTTCCCTCGTCTCCGCACCATCAATCAAGAATACTCACATCTTCGTCCTCCATGGCTGTGCTCTGTGTACTTCGAATCAGACCGTGATCGCTCCGACAGGGTCCCAAAAAAGTTTGGATGTTGGGAACGGGTCACGTGACCTGAAATCTCTCGGAGCGGCCCGCTTTCCGTAATTAAGCGGAAGCAAAGTGAGTGGCAAATGAGCAAAGGGATTTATTCAAGGTATGAGACGAATGTTTAGGGTAATTCAATGTCTTTGAGCTGTCAGTTCAAGACTCTGTTTAAGTGTATGAAGTTGGGAGATTGTGCGATTGAAAAGGACGTTACGGGTTTCTGACGAAGAGCTGCAAAGAAAGAGAAAATGTCAGGTGTTTGTATTTGTTATAATCGGACTGATCTCAGGAATTCAACGGTGCTAATTTTATTGTTCTATGATTTCTTTTGAACGTCGTCCCAGCACATCTTTGAATCAGGATACAGAAAATACTTCGATTTGTTTGAATATTACGGCTGTGGATATCTCCGTATCCGAAAATACCGAAATGATATAATTTCTGTATTGTCTTTAACGCCACCCGTGCGTTGAAGTCAACACCAATATCTCGATGACTCAAGGGCATGACTCAAAACAGCTTTGATCCCAATTAGGTTACTTGGTTCAGAAAATAGACCGTTTTTCGGGTCCAGACCGGTCTAGACTCTGGGGCGTTTGGGCTAGGTGGTTTAAGGCAATCGGATTATACACGTGTTTCACCTTTGTTTTTGTGCTGTATTTCACGAACCGTCGAAGTTTTCTTCGAGCTCAGCTGATGAATAATCACCCAAACCTCACCCCTGCATATAGTTGACTTTATACTCTGTTTGTTGGTGTTTTGTTAAGTCGGAAAGAAATGAGCCAGAAATGAGTGCTCAAAAATGGCTACAAAAGTGTTCATATAGACTGCTGCTACTTTATCATCCCCTGGTGCTTGTTGAACCACCACACAATGTTCTGAAACCCGCACTGAGATCGGAAAAAAGTTGCTCTTATAAAGTCCTTTTTTCCGGAACCTTATTGTTTTTTATCCGCGGATGTACTTGCCGGATCTAGCCAAGCATTTTTAGTGGAGTTTTTGGACGCTCGAGTGGAGTCTGGAGATGTTCAAGGCGCCTAAGTGCTGCAGATTTGTGTGGAGATGTCAATTGTGTGGCTGCTTTTGCCATCCGAGGTGTGACGGGGGAAATGGGTCAGTTATTGATATCATGTGGCCAGGATTATGTCCTCACTCGTAGGCAATGAACGCTACCAACATACAGAGTTGGTTCTCGTCATCATCTTGGCCTACTCTTCCACCGCCTATACTTTGTTCCCCTGTCAGTGGTTCAGAAACGGAAGTCATACCTGCTCCAGGCAGTAGGCCTCATTCTCCACACTCCCCGGATCAGCCCGAAACGAGCTGCAACAGAAATGAATGTCAGCCCTACGTCCATTGAGTCACCGTCTTTGTGCATATGAGTCACTTTTGAAGCGTCCACACCCGCACATACCGCCGTTTTCATCCGCTTGCTCGCCCATACATATTGGACATTGTGTGCAGCACGTTGTAGCTGCACTCTGGAGATGCACCCAGTCTGGCGTGGAGTGCGCAGCGGCGGTAAGATGCATGCGAGTGCGTTTGGGATCACGTGAGCCGTTTTTCGGGACCCTTCCAACGCCGATCCGAAGAGGAAAGTGCTGTAGTAAGGGGTTAGAAGAGCGTCAGGGGTGTGATTTTCGAGGAGGGTGGTACAGGAGGCGGGAATAAGGGGTCTACGGAGTTTGGGCCGAGAAGAGGACGAATTGGTCGAGTTGTGGGTATTATAAGAGTTCGTAAGGTTGCTGTGGAGGGGGTGAGTGAGGAGGATTGATGGGAAAGACACGGTAAGTCGTTCTATGTGATTAGTAAGCGATGCCCTCCGGTTTGATGAGTGTTTCGAGTGTTTATATCTCTCCACGGTCCCATTCACGTGATGTCTTTATTGGACTCGACTAAAAGAGAGTTTGGGCCAGCCAATCATAGACCCGCATTTAACACACTCAAACTCAAAGGTGCACCGCATTGCATATTACTCATCGAGTGGAAAAAAAAGAGGGCAAACAGAGTTTGGGAGATTTTCAGTGGTAAAAAACAGAGAGTTTATTAAGGAAGCGTTGTGCTGCAGTAATTCTGACCTTTCAGTACGATCAGTTATCGACACACACACAAGACGACTACAATGGCCAATTCTCCTGTGAGTATGACTACTGTGACGGACGAAAGCAAGCGATACAAAGAGGCGGTAGAGTGATTCAGACACGAATGGAAACTGCAGACTTTTGACAGACTCGCTTCTGATGACTCCCCGGACTGATCTGTCTTTGGAGTGCACCGTTGGAAGCGTTTTGAGTCGACTTTTGTGACAGGACGTTTGTGTCAGTGATTGATGGAGACTGCGAGGCTGCTACAGTGGACTAGTTGTTGGTTTGAGAGGTTTGAGTGTCCTGTTTGTGAGCTCTCTGTGATGTGCTGCTCTTGCTGTGGGTTTTCACTTTTGAGCACGTTACGGAGATGCGATCGAGACGGGAGTTTGATTTCTGGACTCGGACGGGCAGGGCGGATTGGATGGTGGTTTTGTGGACGATCTGGCGGTTCTGGAGTGTGTTTTCTGAGCTGTGTTGTGATGTTCCACGGTGTTGTGGATTGGTCTGTGGGCTACTCTGTGTTCAATGGGCTATCATGTGATGTGGCAGGTATTGCTGAGGCAATGTCATGGAGCTGTCTCCTCGGCTACATTTGTCGAGTTTTCGTCTCTACAGCTCTTCACCTGACCGTCCTACAGCTTACAGTGCACAGCATACAGCGCATATACAGCACAGCACACGTTTCTTCAGAATGACATGTCACTCTCCGACAGACCCCACTCGCTACCCTGCACCTGTCCGTTCTAAAATCTTTTGCGAGCTAGCCCTTGCCGTTCTAGTCCAACGTCATTCTAGCGCCCCTCAATCCAATGAGTCAGACTAGAGTTTGTCACTTAGCGCGTGTTTCATTGCTTGAGCTTGAGTGTGATTTGGGTGTGATATTGGTGTGACTAAGAACTGGATTTGGAGAGGTCAAAAAAGACCCAAGAAACGCCATTTCTGAGCTGGACCATATTCGGCACAGATCACGGTCACTTTTGGTCTTGGGCTCATTGAGATCTATTCCAAAGCTCTGAATCCAGATCTGTTTCGAGATCTACACACTTCACACTACAAGCTCCACAGTTGAGTATACACTCTAGACAACTCTCAATGCTCTTAAGGACACTTTACGCTCTACGCAACTATCCACGGTTGACACAACACTCGCTGCGCTCGCATTGTGTGTGCTCGGACATTCGCTTCGCTCATGTCGCTAACTCAGATGTTCGGACCCGACGGCATGTCCCGTTCCACCTCTCCCAACGCCTCCTCCGCCGAGGACGTGCGAATTCTGGGCTACGACCCTCTGCTCGCCCCCGCTCTGCTCCAGACCGAGGTTGCCTCCACCAAGAACGCCCGAGAGACCGTCTCCAAGGGCCGAAAGGAGTCCATCGACGTCATCACCGGCAAGTCCGACAAGCTGCTGTGTATCGTCGGCCCCTGCTCCATCCACGACCCCAAGGCCGCCATGGAGTACGCCCAGCGACTCAAGGAGCTGTCCGACAAGCTGTCTGGCGAGCTCGTCATTGTCATGCGAGCCTACCTCGAGAAGCCCCGAACCACCGTTGGCTGGAAGGGTCTGATCAACGACCCCGACATGGACGAGTCCTTCAACATCAACAAGGGTCTGCGACTCTCCCGAAAGGTTTTCTGCGACCTGACCGACCTGGGTCTGCCCATTGCCTCCGAGATGCTCGACACCATCTCTCCCCAGTTCCTGGCCGACCTGCTGTCTCTGGGAGCCATTGGCGCTCGAACCACCGAGTCCCAGCTGCACCGAGAGCTTGCCTCCGGTCTGTCTTTCCCCGTCGGCTTCAAGAACGGAACCGACGGTACTCTGGGCGTTGCCGTTGACGCCGTCCAGGCCGCTTCTCACCCCCATCACTTCATGGGCGTGACCAAGCAGGGTGTTGCCGCCATCACCACCACCAAGGGTAACGAGAACTGCTTCATCATTCTGCGAGGCGGCAAGAAGGGCACCAACTACGACGCCGAGTCCGTCGCCGAGTGCAAGAAGGCCACCGACTCCATGCTCATGGTCGACTGCTCGCACGGCAACTCCAACAAGGACTTCCGAAACCAGCCCAAGGTCTCCAAGGCCGTTGCCGAGCAGGTTGCTGCCGGCGAGAACAAGATCATCGGTGTCATGATCGAGAGCAATATCAACGAGGGCAACCAGAAGGTCCCCAAGGAGGGCCCCTCCGCTCTGCAGTACGGAGTCTCCATCACCGACGCCTGCGTGTCCTGGGAGACCACCGTGACCATGCTCACCGAGCTGGCCGACGCCGTCAAGGAGCGACGATCCAAGAACTAAGCAATATGAGCGCGGATCCAGCCACGTCACTGTCTGACGGATGAGTCCGCTCAATACGAGCGGACCCGAAAACGTCAGTACCAGCACAGCGAGTATTGTATATATAAGAACAGGTGAATAGTAAAATGTAAAGTATAGTCACAGCACGAGCGCAGCGAGTGTTGTGTGAGCCGTGAATAAGAGCGTAGCGTAGGTAGAGCTCTCGGAGATGATTGGAGGTTAGATTCAGGTTGTAGAGCCTGTGTGAATCAGTGGTACAGGAGTAGCCCCAGCTATGGCTTGTTGAATTGAAAAGAGATGTGACTTTGCTTTCAGCTCAATTGCTTACTCAGAGTAAATTTCAAGGTGTTCGAGCTCGAAGGCAGTATGAAAGACTTGAGGTCCATCTTGAGTCACTCTATAATACGGGCGATGAACTATGGAGGGCTAGAAAGCATTATAACAAATGTGTTTGTAAATAGAGTAAATGGTGTCGTTGGAACCAGCGGAGTGTTCTGAACGGGGTTGTGTATGTGCTGTAGCAAAATGACCGGTATTTCATACCGCAATCCGGCTCTTCAGACAGGCAATTGTTTGGAATATTTTCCACCATATCTTTAGCTGATACTCACAGCACAGTCTTTCAAGCGTATTGACATATTTGGAAGTCCAAACGGTTCATCATCAGATGGTCGTAGGATACATACTGCACAGTGAAAGAATGGTACCGTTAGAATCAGCGACAAATTTCTGATCGGATGGAAGAATTTATCTTCAAGATTGTGTTCTCTACTTGTACGTGGTTATAGGGACGATCATTCTTCTGCAATTTCATTGAGTCCACAGCCAGACCATAATCTCATTCACACTGCGACTTTCCTATCTCTAATTGCTGTATTCATTCATTGCAATATTACACCGTTCTTAAGCGGCCTACTCGGCAAACCACTTCGAGCGCCCATTGTCGGATTTTGAACCCTCGCCTTCGCCACCATAAGCTCAGAGGATCATCCCACCAGGGTTCACCTCCTCTCGCGTATCTCCATCAACCCAAAAGCCTTTACGATACGAGCTAAAGTCCCTCGAGGGGGGATTGGGGGGGCGTAAAAAACGGTGTAGAGAAAGACAGTGGGTCATTATATTGATTTCATGTCAAATATCACCATTGTTTCCTCCACAATACCTCAAAGTCGATTATCACCTCCCTCACAGTAGACTCATCAGACATTGCATCTACCCCTCTTGAGATATCACCTTAATTTCTATCTCCTGAAAAATGGCTTATTCGAATACCAACTGGGTGAGAACCACCATTTTCTGTCAGAATCACTCCCTCGGTGCATCAACGCCAAAACCGCCTCTCTGAGACCCCGCCACCACGGTGAAACACGCCCCACAATCTGCCCTAACCCCTATCTAAGTTATCAGTACACGTCACGCAGCGGCTCACTAGACCTATCGCTCAGTCCGCACCACAAGATGAGCAAGTACCGAAAACTGGAAGACCCGTCGTCGACGTCGATAGAGCGAGATCTGGGCGACGTCGGGTCTCCTCGCGTGACTCCGGGCCACCCGAGCGTGACTTTCGACATGGACGAAGACGACGGATACGATGAGCTAGGTGATCTGGGCGACCCCATGAACCTGCCGCAGATGGACCAGATTCCGATCCCCAAGCTCGGAGCGAGAGGCAGCGGGACGCGACGCAAGCTGCAGAGCCGACGCAACAAAATCGTCGGTCTGGCGACCGCTGGAGTGACTGTTCTGCTCATTGTCCTGTATCTCTTACTGCCCACCATTTCCGGAGAGCCCAGGAAGAGCGAGCAGGGCGCAGCAGCTCTGAGCGAGGCCCAGCACACTGGAGCCGTCTACAAGAACAAATTCCACATGCAGGAGAACTGGGGCAGTCTCTCGCCGTTCTTTTCTGACGGTGTGTCTTTCCACGGCGTCACTGCTCGAGAAAAGGGCCGGTTGGACCACCATGGATTCCCCCTGGTGCCCGAAATGGGCGTCTGTACGCTGAGACAGGCCCACGTTCTTCACCGCCATGGAGAACGGTACCCCACAGACGGAGCAGCCGACAATATGGTGGCTTTTGCCGAGAAACTGAAGAGCAGCATCAGCAACCAGACGGACGAAATGTTCGCCTGGGTCGACCACTGGAACTACCATCTGGACCGAGAATTGCTGGTTCCTCGAGGCTACTCCACCGAGTTTGCTGCCGGCGCTCAATTCTGGTCTTCTCATGGCCGTCACTTGTTCAATGACGGAGATCTGCTCGGGAAATGGACACGTGATCCCATTGTCATTCGGGCGACCGAGCAGGAACGAATTCGGGACTCTGCGCAGGCCTGGAGCGAGGGATTTTTCGCCAAAAACAACGACCTGTTCACTCTGACGCTGCAGCCCGAAAAGGACGGCGAAAACGCGACGCTGGCAAGCTACTTTTCGTGCAAAAACGCCTACAACAATCCCAAGTCCGTGTCTGGCAAACAGAAGGAGGCCGAGTGGATCGACAACTACCTCAACAAGGCCAGTCTGCGGTTCCAGGAGCTGATCCCCGGGTTTGAGAACTTCACCGCCCACGACGCGTTCCAGATGCAGCAGCTCTGTGCGTTCGAAACCGCAGCTTTCGGACACTCAAAGTTCTGCGAGTTCTTCACCGAAACCGAGTGGAGAGGCTACGAGTACGCCTCAGACCTCAAGTTTTACTACAATGACATGTTTGGAAGCAAGACCGGAATCGCCCAGGGAGCCGGATGGCTCAGCGAGCTGGTGGCCCGTCTGGAAGGAGTTCTCATCACCTCTCCAGCCTATGGAGTTGATGTCGGAGAGACTTCCAACAACAAGACCTTCCCTCTGGACCAGCCTCTGTACATGGACATGTCGCACGACTCTGTTCTGCTGTCTGTGCTGACTGCTCTGAACCTCGACTTTCTGCAGGAGTCGCTCACGTCGGACAAAATCAAGGTGCCCCGAAACGTCATCATCTCGCGTCTGACTCCGTTTGGAGCCCGAATCACCGTCGAGATCTTCGACTGCGACGGTGAATCCGAGGGCGTTTCCAGCAGCTATGTCCGTGTGGTTCTCAACGGCCGCATTCTGCCTCTTTCCAGTCTCAAGCAGTGTCCCGAGAACGTCGACGGAGTCTGTGAGGTCGGGCTGTTCATCGACTCGGTCAAGTCAGCCCTGGCGGCCATTGATTACGACAAGCTGTGCGAGGGAGAGTTGTAAGGAGGCGCAAACTAACGACCTGGGCTGCTGAGAAACGGCTGCAGACGTATTAATGATTAACGTATTGAATAAAATGAGAATTTCTGGATGTGAAAAGGAGTTCAAGGGTATCTGGTTGACTCCTGAAAAAGTTCTTTGGTAGAGAAGAAGATGCGAAGCGTTCTTGTTTTGCAATCTCATGCTAGAGAGGAATTCAACCCCACAAGTGGAAGAGGAATGCGTAATAGTGTAGGAACAAATCGAACGTGAATGAATGAAGGAAGGAAGGAGCTGTATGTAAGAGCATAGTATCTACACCAAATTTGTGTATTGGCCCCATTCTGTGAGATAACAACTTCGTCTTTTATTCCTATGTCGAGACAGTATGGTCTCCACCGAATGTGCTCGCACTGAGAGTAATCAGATTACATACAATCTTCATCAATCTGTGAGCTTCACTGAAATTCATGTGCTTCTATCGTTCTCGTCTACACCCTCTACACTCTTCACTCTCTACACTCTTCACTCTCTACACTCTTCACTCTCTACACTCTTCACTCTCTACACTCTACCTCCTGCCATTCATCTTATCATTCATTTATCAATCATTATTGATCAATGTTAGTATTAATTCTTGTCGTCGACCTGAGACTTGTACGAGGAAAGAGACCCGAGGGAGGATTTGCTCTCGTATTTCATCTTGTCGCCGAACTGAGCCTTGTACGAGGAAGGAGAAAGAGAACTGATGTCCTGTTTGTTCTCGTCGTAGTGCCGGTGCAGGGGCTCGTACTGAGGAGGAGCCCCGTCGGTATCTTTGAGAAGAAGGTGCAACACAAAGTCGTCTCTAAGGGTTCTGTAGGTTGCGAAGCAAAAGGCCGCAAAAGTGAAGGCCGAGAGAGTGATGGAGGCGTTGCCGAGATTGCAATTGGCCTGGCTCAGGACCTTGACGGTGACATTTGAGATGGAGTTGTGGACCTCGGACGTAGAGAAGCACGACATGCCTCCTCTCTGGACACCGATGAGAATGGTTCCTGCGAGCCAGGCAAGAGACAGCAGAAACTGGGCGAGCAGCTTGATGGTGGCAAACTGGAAGAAAAAAAAGATAAATTCCACAATCATGTAGAAGGCCGACACAGACGACAGAGCGATGATGTAGCCGTCGGCAGGAATGATGTCGACGCTGTTGAGGTCAGACTTCATCTGGCCCATAGCCAGGACGGTGACGACCAGCGTGGCGATCACCAGAATTAATTGAAGAATTGGGAACATGGAGGGCTGTGGTGGAGATGCAGAGAGCGAAGAGAGAAGAGATGGTGGAGTGCAGCTGCTGTGGAGGGTAACTGAGAGGTTAACGAAATGTAAGTTCCGTCAGATGGCCGAGATGACTAGGATGTTGAAGGGTAAGGGGGTGGTCCTAGAAGCGGGAAAATAGTCTTGTCTTGTTTATGTTGTCATTCTCATTCGACCAAAATTACTCTGGTATTTCTAGGATGAATATTGAGCGACTTTTACAATACCTCCAGAACCTCTGGCTCCAAACGTGCGCCGTTCAGGCATGGTTCCTGAGAGTTGCAGAGACAAGATTGAGGGCAATAATGGGTCTAAACATGTAATGACGGGATTCTCAGCAGTTGCGAGTACTCCTATCTCCCTTACAAACAGCTTTTTTACTCCATTATCAATTCCCAAGATTTTTCACTCCACAACAGCTCGTTTCCACCCTCTCCAAAGTGTCTCACTTTGGGGCCCAGCCCGGAACAAACGAAATGCTATTTGTCGAAAGTTTATTTAAAGCCCTGTGATTGTGCACCAATACGACTCGAGAAAGCGATTTGTGGTCAGTGCAGAAAGAGCAACCTGCAGAGAAGATGAGGGACAGAAGGAAGGTGGCTGCTTTTTGTGTTCCTGAAATCAGTAGACATTCTGGCAGACTGTCGCGTCAACTGTCCTTAGTGCCATTAGATGGTAGGTTAGTGTTGGCGGCCAGGGGTAAAATAAGAGCCATGTTTAAAGACTCGGTTGGGGTTCATTGGTATGACGAAGCCACAGAGATGGTCCGGGTGAGCTACAGTATCGGACGAACAAAGGCTTGCATAAGTCATTGTAAAGGAAGACGGTGTCAGTCGAAGAACGATTCGGAGATTTGACGGGTTATCACAGCTACAAATCATGTGACAAATTACACCCTTGAGTTCTCGCCCTGCTTATCAAGTGAAAGAAGCCGCTTGATCTTGGAAGCTAAGCGTCTGCCGTGGAGTGTAATGAACTGGCTTAGTCACTGGTGGTAAGCAAGTCCCACATAGACCGTCTGTCAACAATCGAGTCTGACCCTTCTTCACACTCCTAACAACGACGCTTACGTAAAGTCGCCAGAGAGCACATAATCTCTTACTGGAGGACGACTTCTGTGCAAGTATCCGTCTCTTGCGTGCTTTCGTGTTCACCTTCGCTCTCAAGCTATAACTTCTTACAACAGCCGAATCTCATCCTAAAGCGGCCTTGGTGTTATGATTACATCGAGCGATCTTCTGGAATGTGGGGCGGAACACGCTAACGCAGGGCAAGTATTGATATGAGTTTGAGAAGCCGACTCAGGCACGAGCACAATGTCCTTGATGGCGACGTGCTCAGGTTATCATGCCTACACGCACAAAGAAACACTCTCGCATGCTGTGTCTATCTGACTGCTTCATTCACTTGTCTTCCATGTCCCCATGCTCAGTTTCGGTTGTTCCATTTCCCCACCTGTGATGTTTGTCTTCTTAAGAAAAGATCTCAACCAACAGATGTCGATTTGCAGAGAATTATCAAGCTATAAAACTGTCAAAAAACGAACGTCAGCGTCTAAACCGCCATCCCAGGCATCATACCACCGCTCCGACAAACCACACTCTCATACACCATCTCCACGTATTCAGACACCCTCAAGTGCACGCCATTCTACTAATCAAAAAGACTGTATTTTCTGTTGACATGTCAAGTGCTCCGATTGGACAGATTAAGCTTCGGTTTTCGGTACGGACTGCTCAAACATGCAACATACGAACGGCGAACACACAACGCAGAGGGCCACGTGACCGGAGACTCGATTGAGTTGCACCGATAGGAAGCCCTGGAGCCACTCGCCCCACGTGACCTGCCCAGGACAATTGAGTTTGGACGGAGGAGATTAAAATTTGGCTTCCACCAAGACCTTCTGCCGTGTATCTACTTCAGGGTAAAAAATGTTACCCGGGAGTGGTGTCGTAACTTTAGGATCATGGGCAGCTTCAGCTGAGGGGTTGGTGTAGTTGTGGCTATCTCATTTTGTAGCTGTGGCCAAGGGGAACACAATGATGCATCCAATTTGTCTTTATCTCACCTACACGTCGAGATATATGGACAATTTCGTACTCTTCAACTCCAATAAACTCCTGGTCGGCAAATGAAAATGTCTTTAATTCGATGCATAATACCAATAGCCAAAATCGTGTATAAGCGAGGGGCAGAATAATGGCAAACAAGTGCAATCAAATCGAGGAAAATCAGAAAAATTGAAATAATGATATTTGTACAGACATCTGCTGCCGAGAATGTGTATCAGTCCCTCATTACCGTCAATCTAACACCCCACATGCCCTATATTCTACCTCGTGCCCCTTGGTCAAGTGTAACTTACAGACTGTTTACCCTAACCTGTCATGTCCCAACCGTCGACAATGGCAACCAAGGTTTGCTTGATTTTCACTGAAATTTTTTACACAACCTGGCTTTTAACTTCTACACTACACTACAAGAAAAAATGGCCGACGAAGAAGTGAGTATCAGAAGCTGAATATCGAGGCTGCGAATGCTCTGGACTGAAAGACAGCGCCATTGGACGCCTGTTTTCGATGGATGGATCCGATTGAATGATTGATTTGGTCAGTTTGAGGAAGGTGGATTTGCCGACATGGCTGGGACGGGGTACGTGACATTGACCATGTTGTTGGTGTCCTAGCTGCTTCTGATGGTCACTGGAGTGTCTCTGGCTCGCTGCGGACCTTGGAGCTGGTCACGATCACCTATTCCCGGTCCTTATCCATTTCTTTCTGTGTCTATACGTGCGTTGGCCTTTTGTGTATGTGGTCTTGTGATCAGGTGCACATTTGGGGCATGCATCAATCGGGGACGTAAAGACGACTTTCTGACATCCCCGCGCTGGCCACGTCATTCAATCCTTCCCCTCGTTGCGCACACAATGTCACCCGATCAATAACTAACCATCAGCACACCTTTGATACCGTTAACGCCGGTGCTTCCCAGACCTACCCCATCCAGTGCTCCGCTCTGCGAAAGAACGGTCACGTCGTGATCAAGGGCCGACCCTGCAAGATCATTGACATGTCCACCTCCAAGACTGGTAAGCACGGTCACGCCAAGGTCCACCTTGTCGCCACCGATATCTTCACCAACAAGAAGCTTGAGGATCTGTCCCCCTCCACCCACAACATGGAGGTCCCCAACGTCAAGCGAGAGGAGTTCCAGCTCATCGACATTGATGACGGTTTCCTGTCTCTCTTCACCTCCGACGGTTCCACCAAGGATGATGTCCCTCTCCCCGAGGGTGACATGGGTGACAAGATCCAGACCGAGTTCGACGAGGGCAAGGACCTCATCGTCACTGTCATCTCCGCCATGGGCGAGGAGGCTGTCATCTCCTACAAGGAGGCCCCCAAGGGTAACTAATCGCATCTCTGACTTGTTTTTTACTATAAAAAGTTGTTGGTTTTGAGATTATATATGTGCCGTCCACTGAGCTGTTAGTGACGGTAGTTGTACCTTAGTAGTCATGTAGTAATGAAGCTATGTACTAATTCGAGATTGTAGTGAGTCAAGCAGGCTCGAGTGTCCCTATACGTGCCTTTGTCTCCGTGGTAATTGGTAATGTTCCGATCAATATACTGTGTCGAGATCATGGCACCACGATCTTAGCATTAGCAACGTTGTCCACAGAACACCACAGAAGGGGCATCGAACATGTTCTTCCGGGCATCCCACTATGCTCAATGATATACCATTGGATTCGCCTTGCGGCGCTGATTCTGATCGTGTATCTCTCGTCTCTATACTCTTTCTCCTCGTCGAGACCTATCCTCCTTCATCTTCAACTCAGTCGTCTGAGCAACGATTTCTTTTACGCCTGTTACCCTGTCAACTTTGTCTCGTAGGCGGCTGACACGGTGAGGCTGAGGGGTGTCGGAAACAAGTGGTTGGAGAGCGATGAAGGGATTTCGACATGGTAAACGAAAGTCAGTCACGTGAGAATTCGTCTCTGGTGTATCATTGATCCATTGACCCATTTCTGACGGCCTGATTATTCATCAAAGCTGCACCCCCATCACATCCACTGCTTATGCACTGTAAATTGAGCATACATACTGGAAGCATAGAGATGGAAAAGATCAAGGAAAGCAATGAACCCGAGAGACTCGTCGAATCAAGCAAACGTCTAGCCCCACACATACAAGCAGTACCCGTATCAGCAGCAAACCACGTGACCTCACAGTCACCTCGCATTTTCATGTTCAACCACCCAAGCCAAACACATGCTCGCAACCTATACCCCCACGAATAAACTGGAACCCCGCCTGTTCAGACCTCAGCAAAACTGCCACATCTGAAATAGCAACCTCAAAAAACACGCTAAACTTAAACAACAAGTAAACATCACGTTTGTACGGCTGACAGAACACCCCATCGTTGTTGTGTGGAGGTTTGGTTCAAGGTTCGCGTCTTGTTTTGATTGATGATGTTTTGATTGTTCTGACAGGTTTTCTTTTTCCCAGTCATACAACGCGTACAGAGGCGACCACCAGACTACTTTCAGCCGCCACAACCACCCTCTCATCCTAATATTAATCGATTAATCTTACACATAAAAATACAAAAGTCTATGGCTCGTTTTCTGCAAACATGAATGGATCGTAGCAAAGCCATTGAGCGATATTGTTCAGCTTCCAACACGTGGCGGCCCATCGTCCTCATCGTCCGCCGTCGTCATCGTCTCTGCACGTGTTTCGCTCCCCGTCCCCCGATCGTTAGTCTTGATATGATTCGCGTCAAATCCTTAGATCTGGGCGTAGATGGCAAGAAGAACCAGAGCGGCACCGCTGAAGAGAGGCAGGTCGCCGTAGGCCGAGTTCAGGACAATGGCCTGTCGGTTGGCCCGCAGCAGGCCCCAGGTCCAGGAGGCCACAAAGGGGAAGACGGTCAGCAGGCCCCGGGTCAGAATGTAGTAGTTGATGACTCGCACCAGGTTGAACACAAAGGGGTCAATCTGCCGCAGGTAGACAATGGCGGTGTGGGTCTTGGCGGGGGTCTTCTTCTTGGTGGCGGTGAAGTTGACAAAGTAGGCCGCGAGGGCGGGCAGAACCACAGCTCCGCCGACCCAGAAAAAGAGCGTGGTCCAGGTCTTGCACTGGAGCAGCACGGAGAAGTCGGGGGTCTGGACCACGTGGACGGGGAACCAGTCGTTGAGGTCGAACCATCCGGCCTTGAGCACGTGGTGGCCGCCGTCCTCGAGGTGCTGGATGAGCGAGTGGCCCACTCGGGTGGGGATTCGGCCCCATCGGAGACCCAGCTGGAAGGGGATGAGCTGCACAAACAGGTAGTAGACCTCAATGAGCAGCGCGAAGATGGTGGCGGACTCGACGGTGGACAGCTGGTATCGCACAAACGACACGGCCTCCTCGACCTGGAACTCGACCTCTCGGTACAGGTCCTCGACGTGGCCGCCCACAACCTCCTTCCATCGGGCGTAATGCTCGGCCAGAGTCAGGGTGGGCTCGCTGTCCTCCTCGTCCTCGTCCTCGTCCTCCTCATCTTCCTCGTCTTCCTCATCGTCCTCATCTTCCTCGTCGTCGTCCTCAACGTCCAGACTGCTGACCTTGACGTCGGGCTGCACGATTGTAGGCACTCGGGGGGCTCGAACGACCCGTTTTCGCGGACTGGAGGTGTAGAGGAAGTTGAACTCGTCGGTGGCCTCGAGCTCGGGCCGTCGAGACGACAGAGCCCGCGTGATGCGGTCCTCCAGGTCGTTCTTGGTGCCTTCGGCAGCCAGGTTGAGCGAGACGGCCAGGTTCATGAGCTCGGCCTTCTTCATGTACTGAAGTTTGGTGAACTGCGACATTTCGAATGGATGTGTGTGTTTGTGTCCGTGGTGTACAGAGGGTGGTGGGTGGTGATAAAGGCGCGTCCACAAAGTGTGTCACTATGGTGTGTAATAAGTGTGGTGTTGTGCCTATGTGTTTTTTTATTCTAGTTAGGTTGCGGTGGCTGGTTGGGACCCTAAAAGCTTATTTGCACTAACGAGCCAACCCCCCCAAGTAAACAAACCAGCCACGGGAGATATATTAAGGGGTGTTGCAGGGTAGCAATTTCGGATATAAAAGACAGATTTTACTCAGCATCTTCCGACAAGCCGGATTCTGCAAAAATCCCCCCGATCGGACCGCAATTGAAGCTACCAGAGTCCCTCCCAAAGATGCTCCCTGCACTCCAGCCAGCCCTTCTGTTACCCGGCAGTCATGCACGATAAACAATCATCCCCCAGACGCGCCTGCAAAACACGCTAAAAGAGCCCTGTGGAATGTACGCTGAGGCGTGCCTGCCCCAATCGGGACATGTTAGAGCATGGGGAGTGTGGAGTGTGTACGATAGTGTGGGCGACGTGAGGAGGGTGAGTGGTGCCGTAGGAAGACGTGCAAGCTGTTGTATCTCAATGGAGGGATGTTCGTGTGTCAAGGGAATGGAGTCATGGTGGACGGTCAAGGTGTTGACTCAGTTGAGGGTCTGGGTTGAATATGGGGCTGTTGGAGAAGAAGGTGGGAAATGTCGTCAAATGCAAGTGTCTCTAGTTGGGACGTTAAGCGAAGTCTAACAGCTCTGAACGGGGTGATGGTGTCATTGAACAGCAGCAAAAAACAAGCATTAGGAGCTGATTGACACGAACAAGGGGAAAAAACATGTCAAGAAACCGCACAATTGAGCCGGGGAGCTTCAAATTTGGGTGTTGCACTCATAACATCTTCATTATTCAGAGTGCTGAAGATCCAACATCTACATCTGCAGACAAGCCCATTGTTTTCAGAGTCTGTTGTCAGAAGAGAGAGGCAGAGAGCCGTCGAGCTGAGTCAACGACTGAGTCAAACGATCTCGTCTTGAGTTTGATCTGGTTAACGCTCAGAACGGTTCGAACGACGGTTACGAGCCTGCGTCATTCGGTTGTCAGAATGGATAGACATTGGTGGTAGGGTTTCAGTGAATCTGGTTCCTCAACAGATCGCAGCTCGGAGTTGGAGCCACTCAGGCTCTCCCATATCATTGAGAAGCGTCTACTGTGGTGGCCGTCTCAGCTTGACGACTGGAGACGAGAGAGGTGACAGTAACTATGAACGAGTAGAGACTATCGGGGTCTTACTGGCCAATGATCTCGATCGCAACGATCTGAGACGTCCCTCGGATGAAGTGAACGCATGCCCATATTGCATTCCGATTTGAAATTGATCCAGTGACCTCACATCGAACTACAAGTACCTCTTACTGAGTTGGTACTTTGTCGATGTCAGCACAGAATGAATCTAAGAAACTGTGGAAATTCGATTCATAGCTTCTGGACCGTGTCAACACTGTGGGCTCGAAGTTCACCCGGTTCTGTCCGCCCTAGATCGTGAACTACAATGATTTGAACTTCAGCGGTCTGACGTTAAACCAGAGAGTCATTTTGCCACTACTGACTCGGGCGAGACTCTTCAAAGACACACTGAATCATCTCTGGAGATCCCTCATCGTCATCACCCTGTCACATTGCAATTATCACAGCTTCAACCCAATCAAACGCTTACTAACGACTGCGTGCATTGGATCTCCCGAATACTGCACGTTGAGTAAGACAGGAGTTGGATATACCCGATCTGGTGGAAATTGAGATGACGTATGAGCAGGACAGGAGGTTGCCAATCGAGAGGAAGTTGCCAGTCTGACGAGAACAATGAATATCTCGTGTGCTCTTCTCTGATCCATGATCCACTGTAGCATATCGCTACAAACACACACGCTGTATTCACCGTAAATCGCGAACGGCTTATAAACCATGACGTAGCTCGCTTGCAAGCTTTGCCTGGCCGGCACGAAGAGAATTCATCGACAAGACCGTGAAATCGATATTCACTCCTGTTCCAGGTGACAAAACTTAGTTAGTTGACAAGGCTCGAACCCAGTTGACAAGGTGCCGAACTTAGTGGACAGAGTTGCAACCTAGATCAAGTAGAGTGAGTGTACGGGTTCTTAGCGTGGTTGGGATCCGGACTCTTGTGATTGGACGTTGTGATACAGTGAACACCACCATTTCGATGGTCCAAGAATAGAGACAACAAACACCACAAAGCAAAAGCACAGACACAAACGTAGACACGCACGTATAGCCGCCCCTCACCTGTTTCCCACAATCACCTGTTTTTTTTCTTCTTCTTCTCGTCATGTATATTTCCCCCTCATCTCGTCTGCCTTGTCTGTCGCTTTGATTGTCCTTTTTTTTTTGCCATTTTTTCCGCCCTTCTTTGCACCCTCCTTGCACCTGTGCACCTGTGGGTGCACCTCCTTTTCCCTCATGTTTGTCCTTGTCCCCATTCAATCCCCTCAGGAAACTGTCGCTCTATCGTGTTGGTCTATCGTGTGAGCCCAACAAGGTTGTGAGGTTTGTCTATGTCCCGAAATGGACTGTGGCCTTCCGTTTTGGGCCGTTGGGGGCAGCCTGTGGGTGGTGGATGTGGCAGAAAAGGGTCTCTGAGGTGGCTAAAACGAAGATATTTTGCGCGAAAATGACACAAATTAATAGCCCCGACTCTGGGAAACCCAGCAATACTCTTAGATCGCTAATATACCACCCCCATCGCCCTCCACACTCGACCATCTCGAAAGATCGGACACAAACACAGTTTTCACAAAGCTTAAAAAAGTGTGCATAATTAACTCATGCATGATCGATGGAGATACGGCCATTTTGCCGATTTGATCCGGGAAAGGCCTTGGCTAGCCCCAGAAGCGAGAAATCGAAGGCTGCAGCCTATCGCTTGTAGGCTGGGCGCCGGTGGTTCGATTGAGCCTCCAAAAAATAACGGTCCTGGCTCCACAGATACCCCTTACTTCGGGCTGTACGATTACCGTGAGCAGAGAGCTAACATGTTGTAACATATCGTAACATGGGACCCGTGCGAAATCACAGAGTCCACTGTACAATCGTCGTTGGTATAAACACCAAACTAACAGTGTTCCGTATGCCGGCTGCGAGAGAAAGGAGTCAATTTGTTTCACAGAGAGCCAAATATATCTCTACAAGCACCCCGATACAGTCGAGCCTACTGCCTTCTCTACATCCACACGGCTACACCCCAGTCAAGAACCGGTAATGCCTCAGACTGCAAATTGGATTTGCAACTTTTCAATCTGCCAACGTTCAGAGCTTCAGCTTGCCTTGTGCAACTTTCACCCCTGAATCCGAAAGATGCTGAAATTCTGCAGCCGTGTGGTCCAAGTCCGTGAAATGGAGAGGGCCAAGTATCTGGCGCAATAGTGGACGTATTTACAATCCGAGTTCAGATTCGAGTTCAGCGGAGTGGGTTGCATCTACCTTAGTAATCTTGCTTCCACACTCACTCTCCATCAACCTCATTAGTGACACTATCTCCGGATATCCGAAACGCTTTTTTCCACGTCTATGGCTTGTTTCCTCTATGGCGCCTATCGCCGTTTTGCCCTCCCACACTTAATGCCGCAAAGTCGGATATATAAGCAGCGTACGAGTGGCCCAGTGCCAGAGCTTGTGCATCAACGTCAACAGGTGAGTACAGTTGCTGGAGGGTAACGGAGCCAGTCAAGGGGGGACGAGGATCTAAGCGTTGTGTTCTGCTCCGGTGTCCATTTTTTCATTTTCGTTCGGAGGAAGCAGGCCAGCGGTTTTTTTGTGTTTTATTTGCCCGTCAGTGCAGACAGTGTGGTTGCCATGTTACACACGCTCGAACCCTAACCCTGCGAGTGCATCGGATTTTGATTGGCCCAATACAGTGCCTAGTCGCTTGTCCTAAAATGGAGGTTATTTGGACAAAACGGTATATTGAGTTATTAAGTCCGGGAAATGGCGTTGAGGATAGCGGGTGCTGGAGGCGAGGTGTCGACGTGGGAAGGCGATGGCTGTGTTCAGCGGGCCCAGGTGTACACTGCCTCAAGTTTCCAGCTCCCCACACTGCCCCCCACCCGTCATATACCACACTATCCTGTGGTCTTGACAGTCCCATTGACTTGTTTACAACCTTATTTCTGAGTGATTTTCCAGCCGCGGAAATTTAAATTTCATCCGCATCCTTATTAACCCATAGTTCGCCCAACTTCTTCAGCAGCACTCTCTTTCACCACACACTTTCAACATGTTGCCCGCCGGTGTCATTCTCGTTATCATTCTCATTGGTCTTGTTGGTGAGTATTAATTGTTTGGAATTAGCAAATGTGCAGCAGGCAGAAAATCCATCTCGTCCTGTTTTCTGAGCTATACAGCACTACATGTTACCGACACAAAACGTGCACCAAGACACACACACAACATAGGCGTCCACACAACACAACACGACACTAAACAACGCAACCCACCAAAACATGGCATAAATCTCGACATGGTAGACGACACAGAACAGGAATTGGCAAATTGGAAACGATACGGAACGGGACGGAGAGAGATTGTGGGATATGTGGATAGGCATTGTGAGTGGTGCTGATAGGGATGTGAATGTCCTGTTTCCACCGCCATTGTCTCCTCAGATACGTTCCGTTTGTCACGTTTCAAATTGTCGGTTTGTGTCTCTGTCGCTGTCTGTCACGTTGAGTGTCTGTCACGTTGTACGTGTCCTTCACAGTGTCGTTGTGTCGTTCTGCCGCTGTGTTGTATGCTGTGTATCATCGTTTGACTTGTGTCAATCACCCTGTCCATTCACAATACTAACCCAGGCGTCCTTCTGTTCTGTATGTTCATGTTCCGAAAGATCATGGCCTTCAAGAAGAAGCGAGCTGCTCCCCAGTACTAAGCACGACAGTCGTCAACCCTTCATACTTTCTCATAATACCATTTAGACATTAATCGATCATGTTAATTTAGTATGGCAGCAATTGCTTCGGTAGAGTCGAGACGTGACAATGGCTGTTTGAAGAGCGGTTTTCAATGTTGAAAAAACCGTCTAATCTCAATTGTTACACAGACACACTTCTCGCATCATTTCTTCACTTCTGTCTCATCTCTGTCTCGTCTTCATCTCTCTTCGACACCTTCTTTCTCGCCCTCAATTCCCACCTCGCAACATTTACAACTCCCGCAACTTAGGTTTCCCAGGCTTTGGGAGAAGAGGCAAGTCCAAGAGAAAGTGGAGTGAGAGGGCGGGCCATACGGTTAGTATTCTATGTGGGACAGCAGAGAGCAGCGGAGAGGGAGGCGTCAGTTGACGTCCATCAGATGTGGGTCGTATCCGGGCTGTTATTAATTATCAACAACTCGCACTATAGACCCACTAAACGCCCTTTCGCTCTTATTTCGTCTTGTCCCCCCCTTTTTTTTTCGGGGCCGCCAGAGACCATCCCACTGGGCACTTGTCATGGGTCAACAATGTTGTTGAACCTCGCCTACACGAGAAACTCTAATGCGGTTACCCTGCCCCACTTGTTTATGCTTCAGGGTACGGGCTCGTCAAAATTCCCATTTAAGGACACCTCGTCCCATCTTGCACATTTGTCCACATTCAGCAGTATCCCTTTACCCTCGTCCTTTTACGGAATACTACTGTACTTCACCAAAATTATTACGCGTCCACAATGTGAGTATCAACATGACGAGGCCCAAGCGCCCCAACACCCCCCACAACAATGCCAAGGGTCCCCGCCACCACCGCACCCCCGGAAATGCCGCTGCGTGATTTTCCCTCGCCCCTCACGCCCCCATTGTCACCACACCACCCCGGACACAAAGACGTTGGACCACCACACGACTCGAGCCACGGACTCATGAGATGGGCCAGGTTTATGGACACAGACACAAGTTGACACGTGGGCCTCGAGCCATTGATGGCGATGATCGGCGATGGTGCTGTTGGTGATTGATGACTGTGTCCGACAAATGTCCGATACGTTTGCTGCCCTGTATTATGGATGAGTGGGATGGATTGGGGGTGAGGGAGGTAGTGATGGAGGCTAGCTTGACGCGAACGGTGCTGCTGATGGTACGGCCACTGCTGTCACTGCTGACGGTACTGTTACTGCTCTCATCGCCTCGCTCCTCAACCACCTCATCACCTCTGTTGTGTTCAAGGCGGCTTGACCCCGGAAAGGCAGTGGCGTGGTGCTGTGCATGAAGCACATGACAGCCCAGCATATCCCAACAGGACACATATGCTAACTCAGGTCTGACGAAGGACTCGCTGACCCCTCTCTCGGAGACTCTCTCCAGCAATCCGACAATGTTCTCAAGCGGGAATCGTCCCAGGGCGGTCCTGGCGACGTCGGTTCCGACGATGATGACGCCGGTGGAAAGCTAGGCCGGGAGCGACGAAAGATTGAAATCAAGTTCATCCAGGACAAGTCGCGCCGACACATTACCTTTTCGAAGCGAAAGGCCGGCATCATGAAGAAGGCGTACGAGCTGTCTGTGCTCACCGGCACCCAGGTGCTGCTGCTGGTGGTGTCCGAGACCGGCCTGGTGTACACCTTCACCACCCCCAAGCTGCAGCCTCTCGTCACAAAGCCCGAGGGCAAGAACCTGATCCAGGCGTGCCTCAACGCCTCGGACGACGTGCCTGTGGCCGCCGCCGAGGCCCAGGACTCGCGCCAGCAGCAGCAACAACACCAGCAGCGTCACGGCAGCCACGTCAACAACCAGGCCAACGGTCCCGGAGGATCGCAGGTGGCTGGTGGCGAGCTTCCCGACCAGCTGGTGGAGGACCAGCTTGGAGGCCACCCCGGTCTGGCTGGCCGAGGTCCCCCTCCCAACATGGGAGGCATGCAGCCCGGCATGAACTACAACATGAACCAGGACTCTGCAGCACAGGCGTACCAGCATTACCTGTCGATGCCCCAGCAGCAGCAGCAACAGCAGCAGCAGCAGCAGCGATACATGGCTGCTCAGCCCGGGCACATGCCCCACCAGGCTCACCAGTAAGAGTTCTGTCGTTGCATATTTTGTTGTTGAATAGGGGGAAGTGAACGAGTTCTTTTGCCGTGGACCTGTCGTTCTCCTTACGCTCCCGCCTACCCTAGAGCATCGTTAGGTTGGACCGAAACGACACGCACGCACGCACCCGCCCCCACCCACACACACACACACATCACAAGGGAGATTGTACGGTTTTTATTTATGAGTAGCTAACACAAAAGTTAGGTGAATAGTTATAATGATATGGAGTTGTTTGTATTATAAATTTGAGAGGTTTAAAAAGCGGTCACTGGTTGAGACCAGCACCGTTGCGCATCTTTAAGACATGTCTGAGATACGTTCTGTGGAGTATGCCTTGACAAGTGAGACATTGGTCAGGCTGGCTTGCTTCCGGGCCATGTGTGTTTGTAAAGGTGTGTAAGAGGTTACAAGATGTGAAACGGAACCATGAAGAGTGGTTTGAGGGATGGTAGAGAGGCGGTGGATGTGAGTACCGAGAGAGAGAGAGAGAGAGAGAGAGAGAGAGAGAGAGAGAGAGAGAGAGAGAGAGAGAGAGAGAGAGAGAGAGAGAGAGAGAGAGAGAGAGAGAGAGAGAGAGAGAGAGAGAGAGAGAGAGAGAGAGAGAGAGAGAGAGAGAGAGAGAGAGAGAGAGAGAGAGAGAGAGAGAGAGAGAGAGAGAGAGAGAGAGAGAGAGAGAGAGAGAGAGAGAGAGAGAGAGAGAGAGAGAGAGAGAGAGAGAGAGAGAGAGAGAGAGAGAGAGAGAGAGAGAGAGAGAGAGAGAGAGAGAGAGAGAGAGAGAGAGAGAGAGAGAGAGAGAGAGAGAGAGAGAGAGAGAGAGAGAGAGAGAGAGAGAGAGAGAGAGAGAGAGAGAGAGAGAGAGAGAGAGAGAGAGAGAGAGAGAGAGAGAGAGAGAGAGAGAGAGAGAGAGAGAGAGAGAGAGAGAGAGAGAGAGAGAGAGAGAGAGAGAGAGAGAGAGAGAGAGAGAGAGAGAGAGAGAGAGAGAGAGAGAGAGAGAGAGAGAGAGAGAGAGAGAGAGAGAGAGAGAGAGAGAGAGAGAGAGAGAGAGAGAGAGAGAGAGAGAGAGAGAGAGAGAGAGAGAGAGAGAGAGAGAGAGAGAGAGAGAGAGAGAGAGAGAGAGAGGGGGAATAATAGTGATGTGGGCTATGGTTCTTAATGGTTCGTTCAGGACCATGACTAAGTGAATGGGCGATGACTGTGCCGTGACTGTACGAGAGACAGGATTTGCTTCGTTGCACAGTAGCTAGCTAATGCATCTGTTCGAAGACAGAAGATTGATGGAGGCCAAATTGGAGGTACTTGAGCTATTCTAGAGACTGTTGCAATTGTAGCAAAGGGACTTTTAAGTCGGCATTAGATGGAGCTGCAGTGAACACGCTGTGAAGGTGTCATCGCATTCATCTTAGAACAACGATGAGAAGAGTCTCACCCGAGGGTGCGGTTTAGGTATCCAAGACCTCAAGTCAAGATTAACACGAAGGGCGTGTTCTTGATCAGAACTGAATGTTCGGGTTGATACGTTCTGCGATGGCCGATGAGTAGGTACCAGCTCATTAGCGATACGCTCGACCGTTTGACTGAATATGTCCAAAGACTTCTTTGTTACCGACTCTTTGTTACCGACTCTTAATTACCGACTCTTAATTACGGACTGTGAAGTCTGAGGTCGATGTGTTCAGTGTCTGTGTCATGATATATGCGAGGGCGACATTACGAATGCTCGGAGAAGAGGAAGGGCACTTTCCAAGTCACTGATCGCAAAAGCATCGCATAAGTGGTTCTCTGTAAAACTCCATAGACATAAGCACGGCTCTGTGTTCGTAGAGCTGTTTTGCTAACGCCTATCACATGGCCTATCATGACCTCTTCTTGCAAGAGTTGATGAAGTTCAGAGTTGAATGAAGGATACTGCTTGGAGGTCTCATTTCTGATTATGGAGTTGCTGACTTGCTGAGTTTTTTAGTACTTGTAGAGTGTACCCTTGGGACACCTCAACGTGGATCAGGAGCTGTATCCACTCGGAACCGACATGGGCTTGTGTGCGTCAATGCTGCACATCGCCGTAGCGTCAGATATCGTGTGTGGCAGTTTGCTACCCACAGCTGTCAATGAACGGAACCTATGCCAACTATTGGATCTAATGCCACTCATTTCTAAGCCTTCACCCCATTCCCTCACCTCGTCAACTCCATTTCAACAATCCGATGTCGATGTGCTTCGAATGGGTCTCAAGACATGGTTAAGATCCTCTTCTGGCGCAACGACTACAAGAGAACCAATACTGTGATTATCACCAGGACACCGTATTATAACCGAGTACAAATGGTGTCTTCAGAGTCGGCAGAGCATTCTGGGTTGAACTCGATATCTTTTTGGCCATTATTCCGTGAGCCCCTTCTATGAAGTCTGTCTTTGTACGGCCCGGTACCTTCAGGGCACTCTCGGCTGCTCTCACGTTCTCAAACAATTGTAAGAACAGACGTGTTCAATAACAGCGTGGAAATACTCTACTCCGTACCCTACAGTCTCCCGTCTACATTCACCCTCAGTCACTGACTACTTGTACAAGTATTAAAAGTTAACAGAATTTTATTTTTACTAGACGCTTTTAAAAACCGCTTAGTTGTCCTTGAGGATCTGCATGAACTTGGCCTTCTGGGCGTTCTTGACCTTGGTCTTGGGCTCCTTGATGGATCCAAGCTTCTTCTCGGCAAAGGTCTTGGCGTAAGGGTTAAGTCGGAGCATCTCCTGCTTGTTCTTAAGAGGGTTCATCTTTCGGATGTCCTTCTCCTGGATCTCCTTGGCGGGCTTCAGGACAGACTGGATCTCCTGAGACTCGATGATTCGAGAGACATCAGCGTTGGCCAGAATGTTGGAGGGCAGGGTGTAACCAGACTTGGCGGAGGCAACGGACTCGGAGCCCCAGATGTTGTCGAGCAGGTTGAAGGCACCCTCGGTCCAGATGACGAATCGGCCAAGGTGAGAGCCGGGAGCGAGCTGGAGCAGGTTGAGGTGTCGGACATCGCAGGTCTCAACGCCGGGGATGTTTCGGAAGGCCTTGACCAGACCCTTGTCCTCGGAGTAGACAACGAGGGGACCTCGTCGCTGGGTCCATCGTCGGTTTCGGAGCTTACCCTTACCGGCTCGGATGGTCTTGGACTTGACGACTCGGGCAACGTCTCGGTGGGCACCGACGGCCTTGAGGGCGGCAACGGCGTCCTTGGTCTTGGTGATGGACTCAATCTCGGCGGAGACAACCAGGGGGACCTCAGCGATGGTCTCGACTCGGTGGCCTCGGGCAAGGACAAGGGGAGCAACAGCGGAAGCAGCAATGGCAGAGGCAGTGGCGTATCGCTTCTCGTTGAGGTTCACCTTGACGTGCCACTTTCTCCAGGTCTTGGTAGGGGCGAACATTCGTCCGCCTCGGCACATGTTACCGAAAGCGGCCTGGCCGGATCGGTGGGTACCGGATCCACCAACTCGGGGAATTCGAGCAACGGCTCGACCAGTTCCCCAAGACACGGCAGAGGTCTGCTCGCCGGCGTTGGAGGAGACGGCGTAAGCCTGTCGCTTGTTCTTGGCGACACCGGTCCAGACGGAGTGGACAATGTCGGGTCGGATGGGAGCCTTGAAGACGGCGGGGAGGACGATGGTGACGCCGGCATCAGAGCCGGAAACGCCGTGGACGGAAACCTGGGGTCGAGTGGACATTTTGTGTTGCGTTAGAGAGGGAGAAGGGACGGAGGTGAAAATTTACATCGGTGGGAGGTGTGGAAATTTTAGAGTTCCGGTTGGGACCAGTCATGTGATTTGCAGAAAAGCAGTCACACAACGGGATGGTGGGAGCCCAAGCTGGGTGGTGGGGGATGAATATGGCGAGATGTTGCCGGGGAGTGGTTTTAAGGGTCCAAAAATCGGTCTGGAGATGTTATTACGTCGCTGGAGTGTCTCATAATGTCATACAATAGAGATCCTTGAAATCCTTGGGTATCCCAAATGGGAGGACTTTTTTTAGCTCTACCAACCCTAAATGTTGGGAGGGTGTAGACTGAAGAATAACAGTGAGGAGACGAGGAGATGGATGGTTTTGAAGGTGTTGTGGGCCAATTTAGGGGTGCTTAAGATATAGTATTTGACCCAGTGTTTGATATATACCATAACTACCCTGGCTATGGCTCCAGATCCTGCTCTGGGGGCTCGCGAACATCAAGTGCTTGTACAAACGTTCCCCCAGTCTTTCACAGATGATCCCACCGGCTCTACAAGATCACCACACGGGTAAGGGCTCAGACTTGAAGAGAGACATATTCTGCCGACTGTACCTTCTTCAATAAGGGTAAGGGTTGTCGCTTAGGGAGTTGGTGTGAGCTCCATTGTCCAGCCCTTCTAACTCTTTCTGAAATCACCAAGGTTGATGGGTATCTCTGGACGTATGTGTGATTGAGTGATGAGCAGTCGTAAGGCGGAAAGGTCGTCCCACAGTGGATTCAAATGCATCGCACGTATCTGGTGATTTAAAATGGCGTCAGGGACTCGTACAGGTTCTCAGCTCCAGTTCTTTGTTCTGTGGGCCAGGCATATGAGCGGTGCTGTAGCATGATGCTTTGAGGGCAGGATATTTGGCTACTTTCTCTCAGGAAGGCGCTCTCTGTAGGAGAAACAGACAAACAAAAATCTCATTAGTAGTTGATATCGACGGTGGGAGCCCCTTTGCCAGCTCGACTACTTTAGGGAGTTCTACCTATCCTACATATTTCTTTTGTTCATCCATGGACCCTGCCTTCACTGCGAGATCCAAATAGTCGCATGTTCAACATGTCTTCAGCCTCGGTCGGCATGTGGGCTGTATGACCGTACTAAATCTCCAGACGACGTTGTCTAAAAGTAATGCCCCATACGAATACAGTCTGAGCTGACACAAACACCCTCATTACCCCAATTGTAACACCACTTCCGCTAGCGTCTGTACGGCTGACGTTAGTGGCCCCTCTGCATGTCAGCTTGTAGTGTTGTAGTGGAGCTGGAGTACATACCAGTACGTACTAGGAACAAGTGTAGCCCCAGTTCAAGTACAGTCGCCAGATGACGATGAATTAGTCAGCCGCTAAACACGGCTACACTGAAAATCTACCCCGCCAGCCCGTATACGCGTCCGTGGAGTTTTGGTCAGAAGCATACAGGCTACATGCTACGGCTAGGTTAAGTTGTGGGGTGATGGTGTCCGTGTTGTTCAATTGGGCTGTTTTTGGTGTGAGAAAAGTGCCTGTATCGTTAACAGTGGGTGAGCGAGGACTCGTATTGCATTTATCATGTCACCATCATTCACAAGTATAAATAAGACATTGTATCCACATGTCTTTGTCGTGAGACCGGAAAAACTACCCAGTCCAGGTCCCGCATACTGCGCTTCTGTTGGGACAGCAATCTCGTATATCAGCAACCTTAATGGAGAGCATTGAAGCCTCGGCCGAGACACAGAGAAGTCGGTCCATCTTCCTGATTGGCGGTTATATCGGCGTGGAAGAAGTTTGGAGGCGGTTGCGACGGTGCAAAAATGACACTCGGGGCTTTTCCCAGTCAAAAACCAGCCCCAATGAGGCATTATCTCCTCCTCTCCAAAGTTACCCTATTACAGATTTCATGTCCTCTTTAGACTTCCCCTCCCAGCCCCAGGCTCTATGGGCCGATGGGCGACATGTCACCGTACTGCTTGAACCTCGCTGCTGAGACGGACAATTGATTGATCGACGTGAGCAATCGAATTGAGAAATCGACACCACAAAACAACGACCACCAACGAGACCACAAACCCTCGACACTGCATACTCCGAAACACACATCAACTCATCTATCACCATGTCACTACAAGTCACACACGACGATCCCTGGCTCAAGCCCTTTGAGGAAGACCTGCGGCGACGACAAGCTCTCGTGGGCCAGTGGAAAGACCATTTCGCCAAGGAGGGCGGGCTCGCCGAGTTTGCAGCCTCTTACAAACGCTACGGGCTCCATGTCAACAAGGACAACTCCGTCACCTACCGAGAGTGGGCTCCCGGAGCGTCTGAAGCCGTGCTGACGGGCGACTTCAACGGCTGGGACAGACAGCAGTATCACATGACCCGAGACGAGTACGGCGTGTGGACCGTGACCGTTCCTCCTACTTCAGATGGACAGGTGGCGATCCCCCACAACTCCAAGATCAAGCTTGCTCTGAAGCTGTCCAACGGCCAATGGGTCGATCGACTGCCGGCCTGGTCGACCTACGTGGTCCAGGACCTCGCCAAGTCGCCCATCTACGAGGCCGTGTTCTGGAACCCCCCGGAGTCGGAAAAGTACCAGTGGAAAAACAAGTCGCCCCCCACCCCGGCCAACGCCCAGATCTACGAGGCCCACGTGGGCATTTCGTCCAGCGAACCCCGCGTTGGCACCTACAAGGAGTTCACGCAAAACATTCTGCCCCGAATCCACAAGCTGGGCTACAACGTGATCCAGCTCATGGCCATCATGGAACACGCCTACTACGCCTCGTTCGGCTACCAGGTCACCTCCTTCTACGCCATTTCGTCGCGATACGGCACTCCCGAGGACCTCAAGGAGCTCATCGACACCGCCCACGGTATGGGCATCACTGTTCTGCTCGACGTCGTGCACTCGCACGCCTGCAAGAACGTGGACGACGGTCTCAACAACTTTGACGGAACAGACCACCAGTACTTCCACGGAGGAGCCAAGGGCGACCACCCCCAGTGGGACTCCAAGCTGTTTGATTACGGCAAGTACGAGGTGCTGCGATTCCTGCTGTCCAACCTGCGGTTCTACATTGAAGAGTACCACTTTGACGGCTTCCGATTCGACGGAGTCACCTCCATGCTCTACAAGCACCACGGTCTTGGCACGGGCTTTTCCGGCGGCTACCACGAGTACTTTGGAGACGAGAATGTCGATCAGCAGGCCGTGGTCTACCTCATGTTGGCCCATGAGCTCATGAAGGAGCTGCAGCCTATTTTGCGGCCCGGAAAGGATGCCGGCAACTTCCTCTCCATCGCCGAAGACGTGTCTGGAATGCCTGCTCTTTGTCGACCCGTTTCCGAGGGAGGCGTGGGCTTCGACTACCGTCTGGCCATGGCGATTCCCGACATGTGGATCAAGCTCGTCAAGGAGACCCGGGACGAGGACTGGGACATTGGCAACATTGTCTTCACGCTGACCAACCGACGTCATCGAGAAAAAACCATTGCCTACGCCGAGTCCCACGATCAGGCACTGGTTGGAGACAAGACGCTGGCCTTCTGGCTCATGGACAAGGAAATGTACACGTCCATGTCTGTCATGTCCGACCCCAACCCCATCATTGACCGAGGAATTGCGCTGCACAAGCTGATCCGTCTCATTACTCACTCTCTGGGCGGAGAGGGATACCTCAACTTTGAGGGTAACGAGTTTGGACACCCCGAGTGGCTTGATTTCCCTCGAGAGGGCAACGGCTCCTCGTTCCACTACTGTCGTCGACAGTGGCCCGTGGTCGACGATAAGCTGCTGCGATACCACAATCTCAACGAGTTTGATGCCGCTATGCAGCACCTGGGAGACCACTACGGCTGGCTGTCTGCCGACCAGGCCTACGTGTCGTTGAAGAACGAGGACGACAAGGTGGTGGTGTTTGAGCGAGCCGGTTTGGTGTTCGTCTTCAACTTCCACCCCAACAAGTCCTTCACCGACTACCGAATCGGCGTGGACCAGCCCGGAACATACACTCTGGTGCTGGACTCGGACGCTCCCGAGTTTGGAGGCTTTGGCCGAATCGACCACGAAAAGACCCGGTGCCACACCGAGCCTCTGGAGTGGAACGGCCGAGCCAACTGTATGCATATCTACATTCCTTCTCGAGTGGCTCTGGTGTTTGCTCGGGAGAACGATCCTCGACGGGAGAAGAAGTGATGTGGGGTGGTGACAACGCGCCATGTATGAAAAGCATTCAGGAATGTTATTATTGATTTGAGCAGTGTATGAGTAGCTGTAGCATGTAGACCATTTAGTTACCGGTACTGATGATGGTATTGGTGATAAAGGAGTTTCTGTGTATTCAGGTCACCAGCGCCCGGCGTGCCAAGCTACGCTCAATATAGGCGAGACTGCTCAATTTGAGAGAGTTCTAATCGTCAAAATGGTTCCATCATAGTCACTAGCTGTAATACCGTGTTCTTCCGGTATGCTCTTTATTGGCTCTCGAGACATTCCGAGTGGAGTTTGAATCCGAGTTTCAACTTACAGACATGCGAAAATGTATATCGCACATGCCGTTGACGCTCAGAGCACATCACTCGAATACATTGTCTACACCCACTATCTTCTCATCACGTTAACAATCATACTTCATTACATACACTTGACCTAGTCAGAGGGGCCAATCATCTTCTCGGGTCGGACCCACTGGTCAAACTCGTCGGAGGTGAGGGCCTTGAGCTCGAGAGCAGACTCCTTGAGAGTGATACCCTTCTTGTGGGCGTTCTTGGCGACCTTGGAGGCCATGTCGTAGCCAATCTTGGGGTTGAGGGCGGTGACCAGCATGAGAGACTCGTTCATGAGCTGGGAGATTCGCTTCTCGTTGGCGACAATGCCGTCGACGCAGTGGATTCGGAAAGATCGAGAGCCGTCAGCAATGAGTCGGATGGACTCGAGCAGGTTGGCGATCATGACGGGCTTGAACACGTTGAGCTCGAACTGGCCAGAAGCACCGGCAAAGGTGATGGTGGAGTTGTTGCCGAACACCTGGCAGCAGACCATGGTCAGAGCCTCGTTCTGGGTGGGGTTGACCTTTCCGGGCATGATGGAAGATCCGGGCTCGTTCTCGGGGAGAGCAAGCTCGCCGTAGCCACATCGGGGACCGGAACCGAGGTATCGGATATCGTTGGCGATCTTGAACAGAGACACGGCAACGGTGTTGAGGGCGCCGGAGGCCTCGACAATGGCGTCGTGGGCAGCAAGAGCCTCAAACTTGTTGGGGGCGGTGGAGAACTCCTCGCCGGTGATCTTGGAGACCTCGGAGGCGACAGCAACGTCGAAGCCCTTCTTGGTGTTAAGACCGGTGCCGACGGCGGTTCCTCCCTGAGCAAGGTGTCGGAGTCGGGGAAGAACGTCCTTGACTCGCTCAATGCCGTACTTGACCTGGGTCACGTAGCCGGAGAACTCCTGGCCGAGGGTCAGGGGGGTGGCGTCCTGCAGATGGGTTCGGCCAATCTTGATGATCTTGTCAAACTCGGCGGACTTCTTGGCGAGAGACTCCTCGAGCAGCTGCAGCTGGGGGATCAGGGACTTGGTGATCTCCATGACGGCGGCAATGTGCATGACGGTGGGGAAGGTGTCGTTGGAGGACTGCGACATGTTGACGTGGTCGTTGGGGTGCACGGGGGACTTGGAGCCCAGCTTGCCGCCGAGCATCTCAATGGCTCGGTTGGAAATGACCTCGTTGGAGTTCATGTTGGACTGGGTGCCGGAGCCGGTCTGGAAAACGACCAGGGGGAAGTCCTTGGTGAGCTTGCCGTCAATGACCTCCTGGGCAGCCTTCTGGATGGCCTCGCCGACCTTGGGGTCCAGACCGTACTTCATGTTGACGGTGGCAGCAGCCTTCTTGAGAATACCAAAGGCCTTGACAATGGGCTCGGGCATCTTGGCCTTGTCGCCGCCAATGTCAAAGTTCTGCAGCGATCGCTGGGTCTGGGCGCCCCAGTAGTGGGAGTCGTCGACATCAATGTCTCCAAAGGCGTCCTTCTCGACTCGCTTGCCGAGGAAGGCGGGGGTGGTGGAGAAGGGTCGGAGGGAGAGAGGTCGAGAGACCTTGGCTAGTCGGACTGTTCGGAGCATCTGGGTTAGCATGGAAGCGAGGGCGCGGGGTCTTTGTTGGAGAGATGTCATGGGTTTCGAACGGTCTTATGCTCGAACGGGTCTTATGTGAACAAGAGAATATCTCATTCAAACTGATCCAGTGGTTTAAGTGAGTTGATTGGCCTCGACGGCAACCATTGAATGAACAAGAGAGTGTGGAAGGTCTTGGTCTCGTCCGCCATCCTGAGTGGATCAAAGAACCATAGAAAGGTCTTTATCGTCAGATGTATTTGATGGTTGTAGAACGGAGCTGTCAAGTATGGACTCGTGTGAGCACCGTGCTTCACGCCCCACACCTTCCACAGCGTTCAAATTCCACCACGTTGGTGCGGCTTGGATCAGGTTTGTGTCCGTGCCTGACTGATCGTATTCAGATAGTATGACCCACCAGACTCGGACTAAATGGCCAATGACCTCACAGTTACACATACAACTCAAACGTGCAACCCGTGATAATCATGTACACGTAACCATATCGCCATAACCACATCCACGTAACCACCTGTTCAAGACACAAACAGGACCTCTTGTAGAAACCATCCACGGCACTTCAAAGATCGAAAATCACTCAATGTTCGGCTCAATTGTCTCATTTCAACCGACACAAACGCCAACAACTCCCGCCTCGCGTTTGCAACGCTCCATACTCACCTTTGGACTGTAGGTGGGAAAATCAAGAAGAGCGGTTTTCCAGGATAAGACCCAACCAATGATTCGGGCGGACTCGGGAACCCTAACCTCGGGTCGGGAGGTTAACTTTATTGCGCGAGCTCAAGAGTTCCAGGCGTGTTGTTGGAGGTAGTGGAGATGTTTGATGTGAAAGGTGAGAGCATGTTGTTCATCTCCAAAGCTCCACTTTTCGATTGCATGTTCTATCACCTCTCCAGCCCCTCTGTAGAGCTCGATAATCTCTCCCAAACCCCAACCGAAATACGTCAATGTCTAGACTGAAAAAGCTTGGGGAGAGCTGCATGACAAGCCATTGGGGGAACAACTGTTGTGTTAATTTCCGACCCACGGCCGGTACGCGAAAACGGGCCACTCGGGGAGATTCTCCCTGGCGGTAAGAGTTATATTGAGCTCTCTTCTCGTCCGGAAAGTGTCAACGTGTGCTCCTAGAGACTCCTGAAGATACACGTGATTCCATACAGATCAGATAAGAGCCGAAGACCAGGACAAGTCTATAGTCCGTTGTTAGACCGGATGAAGAACTGCTACAGCCGTTGGAGGTCGCGTGATCGAAATAAAACGGCCACAAAATACAATTGCTCTCCCCCTTATTATTCCATAAGTCCCCCCGCTTTTATAATACACGTCGGCTTCTCCACATGAATGTGCGCATAGCCTTTTCGAGGCAACCTAACTTTGCTGCTGGAGGAGGAGGAGGGTCCAAGGTGATTTTTGTACAATGGTGCATACAAAGGAATATCTGTACAATTCATTCTATCTATAAAAATATCGGCTAATAAACAGCTACAAGAAGCTTACTGCCACTTGTAGGTTCCCCAGGAAAGAGAGGCCTGAGGAGCAGCGTAGACCTGCTTGCCCTTGTCTCCGTCGGCGGCTCCGAGAGCGAAAAACAGAGGGAACAGATGCTCGGCAGTGGGATGGGCTCGTCGACGGTCCTTGTCGTTCCACAACGTCTTGACGTTCTGCTTGTACTGTTCGTCGGGGATCTTGCCGTCCTCGTTGGCAGTCACGTTCTGCACAATCTTGTTCACCTCCTTCTCGAAGGTGACGGCGTAGTCGGCATGGCCTCCGTAGTAGGAGCCGAGCTCTCGCAGGTTGTGCACAGACATTCCGGAGCCAATGATCCAGTAGCCCTGCTCTCGGAGAGGAGCAAGGACCTTGCCGAGGTCGTAGAACCGGTTGGCAACGTCGTCCTCGTTTCCGTTAGCCTTGAGCTGGTCTCCGGCAGGCTCGGAAATCTGCAGAACGGGGAAGGGCACCTCTCCGCCGGCGTCTCCGGCGTGCTCAAACATGACCTTGGAAGAGACCCACAGACCGTGGTCCCACTTCTTGTCGGTTCGCAGCTGGGCCTGGTACTTGTCGGACGAGTCGATCACGTCGGCGACCTTGAGGGCAAGCTCATGCGAGTGTCGGGCAAAGAACTTCTCCTGGTAGAGCTTTCGGGGGAAGCCGAAGAAGTCGTATTCGAGTCGTCCGAGGCCGTCGGCGGGATCAGTGGCGATTCCAACGGGGATCTTGCCGAGCTTGGGGGTGATCTTGGGCAGCTTGTTGGGGGCGACTTCTCGGGGGTTCTCGTCCTTCTGGTAGGCGTGCTCCCAGTGGGCAGACATGACAATGACTCCCTTGACGGACTCGGGGTTCTCCTTGTGCTTCTTGAGCAGCTCTCGGCCAAAGGCTCGCAGGTAGGCAAAGGCCTTCTGATCCGAGTTGGGGTCGCCCTCGTACATAAGAGTGGGGCCTCCGTGGGGCACGAAGAGAACGGGGGTTCGTTTGGCGATGGAAGGCATGTCTAGATCGGGGGTTTTGGTGTCGTAGGACTGGGTGTTGATGGTGGTGGAGGAGGTTGGGGTGTTGGTGATGTTCGCAATGTAGGCTCTTCGTCCAAGTAGAGAGGCGAAAACGGCTAGAGTGAGAAAGAAGAGTGATGTGAGTGTGTTCATCTGGAAGTTATCATGGCAGGGAAACGTCGGTGGTATATATACATTTTTTAGCACGGCTTTACAGGACGCAGCTGGGATGGTGACGGTTACGTGCCCCGTGCATAATCACCGGTTTGGGTTTCAAGGAGGGGGGAAGCACAGTGGGTCTAATATCCAGGGTTGTAGACGTCGTAGCGCGGAAGTTGTAGAGACGACTGGGGTTGATTTTTGCTGTTTTGGCGCGATTCTGGCCTCAGATTCCTCGTAGGACCTCTACTCGCTGACATCAAGCCACCTACAAACCCCCCACCTCGACCAACTCAATTATCTAATGCCTTCAAATGCTCAGTCACACAAGGGCAAACTCTGTACAGTCAGTTCTGACTTACCAACACTAATGCGTCAGGCCGCTTGTCTGCAAGGCAAAAAGCAAAAGGCAACGTTGTCGAGAGCCATTCAGCGACGTGGATTTACAAGCATTACGAGCATGAGTAAGGGCGCGCTGCATGATGAGAAAGATTGGATAATCTGATTGTGGCGAGGATGGTGTTGTGCATTAGTGGGGTGCAGTTAATTATAGAATAACGCTCTTTTATAGGTCTCCGATGGAATACATACGGAGTAGTAAGAACCACTGAATGAGCATTTTACGCGAATCGCCGGAGAATAAGTTCATCGACACCTTCCAGAGGGGAGTGTTCACATTTGCCAGAACCCCCACCTCACCCTGTCAGAACCTCGTAAAGTTCTTCGATGCCTTACATCCTTGCATTGCTTTGACGAAGATCCTTAGGAATGATGATTACACCTCTTAGTCAAGAACGTTAGTCAGGCAGATAGACTCTGGTGGCGGAGAGTGAGAATTGCAGGGCTCAGGGTTGCTTTAGCTGCCTTTGGTTTGCCTGCCAAGTGGCGTGTTACGAGGTTTCTCTTTGTTTCATCTCGTTTCATCTCGTTTTCTCTCGTTTCCCACCTTCTAGAATTTTCCACGGTAAACATCGCGAGTCGGACTCCGACATTGCACGTCAGACAGAGATGACGCCATATCGCGAGCTGACAGTGGAGGTAGGTGCTGTCAAATATTACGACTGGTCACATGACCACCTCAGAATGTAGTCACGTGCCATTCTCGTAAATTTTCACCCTTCCTTGCTTCCCTGCGTGTATTCCAGCATGATATTAAACTCTGTGGGTGTCGAATGGAGTGGTGTAAGTGGCGATGACTGGATATGGGGGAATATGGGTGCTGACATCACGTGACGTTGGTCTGCTTCACGTGAACAGCCCGCTTCTCGTTCGTTTTGCTGCCCACTTTCTCGTCTCATCTTAAACCACCTATTTAGGAGGTGTATATGCACTGTTCAACGTGGTAATTCAACCCATACAAGTACAAGCCAGTATTAGTTCGGAAGAAACCACCTGGAACCACTCAAACAGCCAGAATAAACAGCCACCCGTCATATCACCTCATTATTCACACAAAACCCCTCAATACAACCCTACAATCCATTCTCCTCAGCGCTACATTTGTTACACTCTTAGCGCGTAGCATGTGCTTGTTGCCTGGTGGGTCCCTTGGGATGCGCTGGTTCGGTGCTAGCGCGGACGACAGTGGGTCACGTGACCAACCACACCATTAAAAAACCCACCACACAACTGCTCATTACACACGGCGCTCGTAATTAATACAAATACATGCCGTTTCCCCCCTCTTCGTTGACTTGTCAATCTCCGACAGATAGAGTTCTGTCAGGGTGGGAGGAAAAAAAAAAAACAGGTGACTTTTTGGACGGCGAAACTCAGGCCTCAGTCGCAACATAAACACCCTCACGGTGGGTGCAACTTTGCCGCCGAGCGTTGCCTCTTTGGGGTCTGGAATTTAGCCGTGAAGATCACCGTTGGAGACAGCGGCCACACGCGAGCGCTCAGGGTGAAACCAAGCCGGATAAGCCTCGCCGGAGATGCCGAAACCAGCGATAATATATGGCGGACACGGCCAACGCGGTAATATCTGCACGACGAGCAGACCAAGAGAGGCTAGTCCACGTGACGACGGTGGAAGTAGCTGGGCAATCTAAGTTTCGGATTGCTTCGGAATCGGGATCGCTTGTGGGGGTTGGGAATGTGGAGGTGGGGGGATGGCTGGAGTAGAGACCTATTTGTAACGATTTGAAGAGAGTGTTGCGGGCTACAAATCAAGACAAAAATCATGCCTCTAGCACCTCCACCCGCCATTCTAGAGACACCTTCAATCTGCCCCTCCCCGAAATAACCTTTTGGATTGCTCGGCTCTCTAAAAACATGTAGACGGGAAAAAATAGCTAAAGTATATATACAACCATTTGCCCCACATTTGGAGGCTGAAAATAATTGAAGCTCGGATTCTCACAAAAAGCCGACAGAGACCCCCATCTTCCAGCACAACCACAACCATGCCAGCGATCTTCCCGGACAACGGGTCCATGGTGTCGGACGACATGTCATGTTACTCGCGAGACGTGCTCTCTCTCATGGTGCCCCGAACCCGACGCCCACCAGCAGTCACTCTTCCCTATATACCCTCTCCTAACCCCTTCCACACGCTGGACCTGTATCTGCCGGACTCGGGGCTGTGCCCGACCACCAAGTGGCTCATTTTCATCCACGGCGGCTACTGGAGAGACGCCTCCCAGAGCAAAGACGTAGGAGCTAGTATTCTGACCCGTCTGCCTCCCCACTGGGCCGGAGCCTCCATCGACTACCGCCTGAGTCCCGAGGTCGAGCACCCGGACCATCTCCACGACGTCACGGCTGCCGTTCAGTTCCTCAGAAACGCATACGGAATCAAGACAGCCGTCATTCTGGCCCATGGAGCCGGAGCCTGCATGGCCTTCCAGTACGTGGCGGCCCGTCTGTCGCTCGGAGAGACCTGGGTCAAACATATCGTGGGATCTGGAGGCGTCTACGACCTCCTGGACGTGTCGCAGTCTTCTCCCTGCTACAAGTCCTACATTCTGGACGCATACGGAGCCGACGCCGAGAACTGGTACGACTCGTCTCCAGCCAGACTCGAATGGGACGCTCTGTACGGCCCCGACGTGGCAGACCTCAAATTCACCCTGGTCCACTCGAAACACGACACCCTGGTGCCCCTGCGACAGGTGCTGCAGTTTGAAGATACCCTGACCAAGGCGGGCTTCACGGCCACGCTGCGACTGGTGGATATCCATGATCACGACGCCGTTCTCGAGACGTCCGACCTGATCAACGTCGTGCTCAACATTTGCGAGGAAATGGACCACAAGGAGGAGCAGCAGTATTTGAGACTGCTGGAGTGAGGGGGACACGAATGATTCAAATCCAAAGAGATGAAAGTCTTCACACAACCTCTTCATAGGACTATACTCCAGACGAAAACACCCCGACTTCTTCCAGAGACCATACTCAACTTTGCGGGGACTTCTAACACATCAAAACATCCAGACGTTGAACACTGGAACTCATCAGCATATGAGCATCATGCATAATTACTAACTATAAGAGTACATAATAATTTATTCCGAGATGAAACGATTTGTCTGGTGTAATTACTGTAGATTGTACAAGCCCTGCACAGTTTTCTCTGTTCCTGTGCCCTTCTGGTAGTCTTCATGACAACCCCCACCACAGCCACTCAACATATCAATACATTCTAAAAGCTATAAGCAATAAATACAAACCCTCTACTGGTACAACAACATCATCTTGGAACTCGCCCTCTCCTCTTCACTCTCCTGCTCAAGCTCTTCATCAATACCTTCCACTGGCCTGAACAGCTCAACCCTTCCAAATGCACCCTTTCTCCACGGAATAGACACTTGCTTATCACTCTCGTCTCCAAGACTCTGACCCTGCAAACCCACATATCCAATAGTGACGTTGTCGGTGCGTCTCAGAGTCATCACCACTCTCTCCAGATCGATGTCCATACGCCGCACCCGCGTCCAAAAGTCGTGCACAGTGATGGTAGTGCACGGGCTCTCTCTGGGCTCAACAGGCGGTTGGGTATCCGAGCTGGCTCTAAGATCATCGCAAAGACCCTCAAAGTCATCCATAGCCCACTCGTATAGCACCGGGGTGTCAGATCCAGCTGAAATTCCAGCCACTTGCACCACAGGTAGTCCATCTCCATACTCAGCCAAGTACGTCTTTCCAGTGAGCAGATCCCCAACAAAGAACGGATCCGAGTTTGCTGCTGTCACAAACCGATCTTTTCCTCGAGGATCCAAATCGGCATGCCCAGTGGTCTCCGTATAGATACCGATGGGAGCCCAGTCAGTTCGAGTGGCACTCAGGGCTCGAGTGTACTTTCTCTGCTGGTAACATCCTCTGATTTCAGTGCTGGCGTTGAGTTTTGTGAAATGCTGGTAAGTCTGGCGTTTCTGGAATCCCAGATCCACCCACAGACGCACAAACTGGCCGTCCACGTTGAAGTAGAGCAGCCCGTTGTAGATCTCTATCTGGATATCGACGGGAAAGGTGGTGATAGTGTGACCTTCCAGTTTGGCCAGCAGAACCACCTTGTTATCGTAGGGATCGGCGTCCAAGTACGAAAAACGGAGAGTGGGCGTGGAGTACTCAACAACGAAAGCTCCTCCGAAAGGCGCAGGTAGCATCTTGATTCGGTAGTGGCCACTAGCTCCATCATTTCGAATGAGAGGAAGTGCGACCGAAGAACTCGGATCAAAGCCAATAGATCCATCTCCCAGGGTTGATACGGGCTTGTGGATCAGGTAGTCGATCTGCGAGTACATATGCCCTCCTCTCTGTTCAGTGAGATGAATGGTTGTATCATTCTCTCCAGAGAAGAAGAGTCGTTGTCGGACAGGACGGTCTTCATGAATGACCATTGTGCTATGCTTCGGTCTATCGTCGAGAATATGAGAGAGCTGTCTCGGTCCTTCGGGCTCTGGTGGTCCGATGACGCTTTTTCTGAGAGTCTTGAGACTCATGGAGATGTCGCCAACACACAGATTTTCGCCCTGGAACTTGTAGGGTTCATTTCGAGGATTGATTTCATCGAAGATGGGCTCAAACGAGTCGGGCAGATTGGTGTCGACGCTCACTGTGGGCAGAAACTGAATGACTGGGGGCACCGACAGCAAGGGTCTCAGATTCTTGACAACCTTCCATTTGGACGAACCTGAATGGACTCCCGAGGTTCGAGAACGAATTAGACGAGCTGCTCGGGCCCAGGTGTCGATCTGAGTGTCCGATTCGTTGAGAGTCATCCAGGGCACTCGTTTCTGCACCTTGGATCGGATCAAAGTGTCGTCTAGACTTTCAAAGACGGCAGAGAAGGTGCGAGAGGTCTCGCTGAGAGCCAGACAGCTCTCCAAGTCGCAGAGACGGAAGAGCTGCAAACTCAGCTCCACAGGAAGTATCATTGGTGGGTTTGTGACAGTAGCAAGGAAAGTCACCACATGTACCAGAAAGCACCTGCATGATAAAACAGCTTCTGCCCTAGCCCTAAAGACCCAAATGTGTTTTAGCCACGCCATTTGGGAAGTCCAATAGGTGAAGGGTGGGGACATTTGTGTCATCGAAATGTCACTAACTTGATTGACTCGCTGTAATTAATGGGTTCGCATTTTTTCCCGTTAATTTTCCGTCAAGAATGCCTCAATGCGGGGTTCTGTTGTGCTCTTATCAGCTCATCTCCAAGACCCTTAAGCATCTCCACCCTCTTGTTAACTGAGTTCAAAGATGCATTATCCATGTTGATTAAAACTAGTTATGCGTTTGAGACATGTGCTTAGTGGGTCTCGGTGGTTGGACACTAGTCAACCCAACAGCGAAGAGAGAACTACAAGTAGCCAATCAGAGCGTCCAAATTGACAGATGTGACATATAATTCTCTTCTCAATGCAAATCATAAGTGGCGAAAGGCAACAAATGTTTCAGTGACTAGCAGTATGGTAAGCAGGTCCAAATGAGACGAAATGGCTCAAAAGCCGTCACGAGAGTGTCTGGTCACTGTTGCGCTGTACTTTTTAAGCAACTAAAGCTTCCACAGCTTTGATTCAACTCATTATCGCTATCAAAGGGTTTACGAATTTTGTACAGTGCTTCCCAACAAATGTCCCAACCACAACAGCGTCGATAGTGGGAAAAAATAGCTTTGAAGATATTGGTTAAGTGATATAGACACTACATAAGCCATACTCTTTCATATCGTTTAGAGTATGTTTTTGACTACCTTGTGACTTTGAGAATTTGTCATGAGCTGGATTCGCATCTCTGAGACCCTCTCAAAGTCTCCAAATTTGAAACGCTCAAAACAGCATTAATAAATAGATTGAGAGTAATAATGACTGTACCACCATAAAATTGAACTAATACTCACCAGCCCTGTCTTTTTTAAATTCTCAAAAATGATCAAAAACACGTCCAAAAACTCCTTTTAAAATTCTGTTCACGTGATATATCTGGCCCTATATATGGGTCCAACGCTTTTTAGAACTCATGTAAGGTCCCAGATCGGCTCATAAGGTGTTAGGTGCTTAGTCACCGGGTGATCACGTAGTGATCACGTGGGACCTTACGATGAAGGTCATTACGATGCCCTTTGGTGTGTGTCACGTGCTACGCACGTGACCTAGTAAAGACTGACCGGATGTTAGGGTTAGTCTGAGCTGCAGGATGCAGTATAAGTAGAAGATTATGTTGTATTTAGTTAATCAAGTTATATGCCACCAACTTCCGGAGCGCTAGGAGCGCTACGTATGTGTAGGTCAGCGGGCACCGCTGACCTAAGGAATGTGCTGAATAATCCCGGGGCTGGTTCCTTACATGTGGTAGCGACGCTTTTGGTGACGGTCCAAGGACCAAGCAATCTTCTTCCCTGAAAATTTTTCTCAGGGGGGGAGAGGGGACCGCGACGACGTAGCGGTCCTTAGGGCTAGCCCGGGAGGAACAATGGTGAGAAAGATAAAGACGACGAACGACGACGAACTACGACGAATGACGATGAATGACGATAAGTTACAACACACTTCACAACGACATTAGGACAGCCTTAGGGAACAGGCTACGAGATACTAGACAAGGTACTCGGATAACGTGGCAACGACGACGGCGCAACAAGGATAGCGCATGAGGATAGTACATCCGGCAACCCGGGTGACGGTACCCGAGGAAAAAGACTCCGACGGGGCGGTTGGAGCCTCGTAACATAAATCCAACAGGCGGGAACGATGCAAGGGAGCACTCCGCCTGGGTTCGACTAGTGCCCAAACAGATTACGAAACAGATGAGGAAAAACGAAACAGATCACGAAAAACGAAACAGATTACGAAAAACTAGAAGTGCAACAGGGGCACTACGTCATGGGTTCAACAAGTTCAACCTAGAACCTATGACGAAAATGGTTGTCGGATCCTCAAGACCACGAAGGGTTACTGGAACCCAGGACAAAACCAGACTTACAACGACGATTACAAAGAGAGACGACCGGCCACTCCCACGAGCACTCTTCCCCATTGGAGATTTTTTAGGGGGGGCGCGGTGCGACGAGGTGACGGACGAGGGCGTCCGTCTAAGGGAGGGAGAGGGGCCGGTAGGCCAGAACGAGACTGGATAGGAGGAGAGGAGAGGGTGTGGCGAAGACGAAGGAGCGAAGGCGACGAGGCGAAGCCACCCTCAAGAGAAGTGGAAGGAGGAGAGATAGGTTGTGGCATGGTGATGAGAGGAGCAAGACGAGCTCTCTCGGTGGTATCAATGGCACCTCGGGAGTAGGAGGTGCTACACCAGGCCAAGGGTAGTCGCGGAGAGACTGACCAGCAACCGACAATGAGCGACTCCCGGCGAGGAGTTGAGGAGCCCTGCGACGAGACGATGAGCCCTGTGACGACGAGGAGGAGTCCCGTGACGACGAGGAGGTGCCCTGCAAAGGAGCCCTACGGCAGGAGCGTAACAAGGAGGAACGAGACGAGCTAGGCGACTGAGGTGGAGGCCCGAGCCGATGAGGTACGAAAGAGACGAGGAAGACGAAGAACCAGGACGTGCTCTGAGGTGAGGGATGAGCCAAGCCAACGAAGGGCGAGGGCGAAGAACGAACCGAGACTGTGTGATATGCTAGAGACCTGGTAGTTGCACGAAGGAGGAGTGATGTCGAGAAGGGAGAGGGAACAAAGTGAACTCTCTGGGGATTACGAGTATGTCTCTGACTACGAGGAAGTCCTGGTCGACAGAAGGATGCCGAAAGGCGGAAGACGATGATTGACGGATGACAGCTGTGAGACGACTGCCAGCCGTGCACCCTGAAGGAGATGCGGGTCAACGAGATGATGGTCAGAAGGACCTGGAGACCAAGAGAGGATGGATCAGTGCGAAAGCCCGTGAGCGCTGTGAACCGGATATCGGCAGGAAAGCAATGAATGCCGTAGCCATGGAGGAAGGTGACCAACCTGAACGATGAAACGACGGAGAGTGTGTGGAGCGGAGTCGGACGAGTCTGGCGAGCGCGACGAAGCGACGAACGTTGATGAGTATGGTTGTGATCTGACAAAGGAGGAGAACCGGTGAAGCCTGGAAGAACTAGAGGTCAAACATGACTCTGGTGACGAGGAGATCGCGGAAGCGGAGGCTGAGTCGACAGGAGGAGAAGCACGAAAGTGCAGACGGTATTGGACGATCAAAGGAGAGCCCGAGCGAAACAACTACTGGTACGATTGCGACAGGCTGATGATCATGAAGCTGGTGTGTCCTGCGAAGAAGAGAAAGACACTGAGAACAGTTGGGGAATTTTTTGGGGCGGCGAAGAGACGCCATGGAGTCGGTATGTGCGGACGCTGAAACGAAGTCAAGTTACTCGCAGTTAAAATCGAATTGCTTGTGACCGCTAAGATGATGCAAGATGCTGTACAAATGAGCCCTGAAACGGTGTCGCTGGAAAGATAGGTCGATGACGTTCTCCGACGAGCGGAAACACACGATAACGGAAGAAACAACGAAACGATCCAATTCAGAAGCTTTGACGAGTGACCTATGCGAGATACGACAATTGGAGACGATGGAGACGGATGCGACGGATAAGCACCAGGAGATGGACAAGAAGACGGAGTTCACTGTCTGACCACGGACGAGTCGACGTTCAGTCTTTCAGGAGGTGCCTTGTTCTAAGGGAGGGAGAGTGTAAGGTCCCAGATCGGCTCATAAGGTGTTAGGTGCTTAGTCACCGGGTGATCACGTAGTGATCACGTGGGACCTTACGATGAAGGTCATTACGATGCCCTTTGGTGTGTGTCACGTGCTACGCACGTGACCTAGTAAAGACTGACCGGATGTTAGGGTTAGTCTGAGCTGCAGGATGCAGTATAAGTAGAAGATTATGTTGTATTTAGTTAATCAAGTTATATGCCACCAACTTCCGGAGCGCTAGGAGCGCTACGTATGTGTAGGTCAGCGGGCACCGCTGACCTAAGGAATGTGCTGAATAATCCCGGGGCTGGTTCCTTACAACTCAACGGTTGCGGCCATATCCTGGTGAAAATACGGCTTCCCGTCCGATCAGCCATAGTCAAGCACCAGAGAGCCTAGTTAGTATTGTAGTGGGAGACCATACGAGAATCCTGGGTGCTGCAATCTTTTGAAGTTTATTTTTTGCCTGCACTTTTGATTCATCTCAGAACGTGGAGACATGACAAAATGTGATTTTTTTTTGACACAGAAAGCCATAACGATCGGTGCAATTACATTTGTATACCTATTTCTTCATTTAAATCACCATTAGTCAGCGAAATGCGGAGTAAGACGCACATTGACTTCCTCGTTTCCCACCGCACATCCGCAATAGTTTAGTGGCTAGAATTTCCGCCTGTCAGGACATCTGTTCAGCACGCGGGGGACCGGAGTTCAATTCTCCGTTGCGGAGTGAGTGTTTCGGCACACCTTTTTACCATTCCCGGTGGTATTTCTGTCCTTAGTCAGCGAAAACGGAAGGTGTCTTTTTGCCATGTTGAAGATGGAGAAGGGATGAAAGGGAGATTAACGGCGAGATACACTTTACGGAAGGTATTCAGTGTCAATCATTGTACCAAACAAAGTCGTTTTTCCTTCGTTTCTGAGTTAGCTGGAGTTCCGACGGCTGTGGGGGATGTTGAGAGAAGGATGTCAAGGGTGATACTGTAACGGCACAGAAGACGAGCCAAAGGCCTTTGATTATAACAAGGCACCTTCACTTCTTCTGGAGCTGGTGAAACATAGTATAGAATCTCTTTAACATCCGAGATCGGCTGGATCATGTTCGAAACTCACCGGAAAGAACAGGATTGTAATTGACGGGTCGAGGGTATCTTTTTGGGTCCAGTTCACTCAGGTTGTTCGAATCATGCTGCGACTTGATAGCGGGCTCTGGCTTGATTCGATGAATATAGCACATGGTAGTATTGTGTATGGAGTGAGCCTTGGAATGGTGTGATGTGAGATGGTGCGGCTGGGGTAAAAAGATGCGACGAATTTAAATTGATTTATTGGGAATAAACGAATAAATGGTGGAAGGTGAAACAAAGTGAGAGGGAGAAGTGAAATACATAGCTGTGATGGAAGGCGTCTCAAACTTCCAGTATCATTGCAAGAATGAATTTCTCGCAGCACTAGTATCTTTGGGAACCCATTACGTTCACTGTGTTACTCTCCTAACAGGTGTCTGATCTCCGTCTGCAGTATAAGTACAAGTACAGCTCATGGGCATGGCGCAGTGTTCGAGATCAAAAGTCTACAGATGCAGCATTGGACACCTTCAAGGTGGTTACTGTACGAGTACTGTAACCCGCCTGAGTTCTCTGTTGCTCCCAAATTAAGGTGGTCATAACACCGTCTCCGTGACTACCGCGTTTTGTGACCCGACTCAAATAGGCATAGTCTATTTCTCCACGACTCTTAACCGCCACTCTTCATCCTCAACACTCACTCACTCAACTCACAGAAACAAAATGAGGACCGTCCTGCGACTTATCGGACTGGCGGCCACAGTTCTGGCCGGCATTGCTCCTATCGAATGGGAAGGCAAGCACTTCCGCGACTCGGTCACAAAAGAACCGGTATGATACCCTCTCCCTTGATTCCCCCCCACCACAGCACTTGTGATACCTGTTTGTGTTACTAACTCAGTTCTTTTTCAAGGGCATAGACTACCAGCCCGGCGGGTCGTCGGCGTTCGTGGGCCGATCGGACCCGCTGTCGGACTACGAGGCGTGCTCCAGAGACATTTACCTGTTTCAGCAACTCGGTGTCAACGTGAGTATCTTGTCATGATAAAAACTTGAACGATCATCTAACCCAGGCTATCCGAGTCTACACAGTCAACCCTGACATCAATCACGACGAATGCATGACGCTGCTGGCCGAAGCAGGTATCTACCTCATCCTCGACGTCAATTCCCCACGCATTGGCGAGTCGCTGAACCGATACGAACCCTGGACCACCTACCACGAAAAGTACCTGGAGCACATCTTCAAGGTCGTCGAGCAGTTCTCCCACTACAACAACACGTTGGCCTTCTTCGCCGGAAACGAGGTCGTCAACGACGACCAGTCTGCAATGGTCTCGCCCAACTACATTAAGGCTGTCGTGAGAGACCTCAAGTACTACCTTGCCAACCAGTCGCCCCGAAAGATCCCCGTTGGATACTCTGCCGCCGACGACCTCAAGTACCGAACCTCCCTGGCGCAGTACCTCGAGTGTGGTGACGAAATGTCTTCTGTCGACTTTTACGGAGTCAACTCTTACCAGTGGTGTGGCGAACAGTCTTTCGTGTCTTCCGGATACGACAGACTTGTGGATGACTACAGAGACTACTCGCTGCCGCTCATCTTCTCCGAGTATGGGTGCAACGAAGTCAAGCCCCGAACTTTCCAGGAGGTTCGAGCCGTCTACTCGAGCAGCATGACCGACGTCTTCTCTGGCGGCCTCATTTACGAGTTCTCTCAGGAGCCCAACGACTACGGTCTAGTCCAGATCTACAAGAATCACTCCGCCCAGGTCCTGGAGGACTTTGAGGCTCTCAAGAAGGCCTACAACGATGCCCCCAAGGCCAAGCTGTCCGATTTCCGAGCTGTGGAGCGACCCCAGAAGTGCGAGCTCGTGTACCCCAACATCAACACCATGAACCCTCTCCCCGACACCTTTGGTCTGGATATGATTACTCGTGGCGTGCGGGCCCCTAGGGGCAAGTATGTTGACTTGCACAAGCGGAGCACTTCCTACATCATCTACGATCTGGACGGAAACGTGATTGAGGACACCGAGGTGCAGCAGGTGCTCGATCTGAAAGAGCCTCTAGCCTCACCACCTCCTTCGCCCCCGACACGGAAGGCACCCGTTGTCCCCGCGCCCAAAGATCCTGTGGAGCCAGTCTACGATGAGTACCCGACCCCCAAAAAAGTAGCCACCGTTGAAGAGGAGGAAGACTTCGAGGTGGTGAACCCACGGAGACCATTTGAGAGAAAGAGTGAGTGTGATGATTGCGGTACCGACACCGACAGCGATGGATGGAGCCGAGATTTCTTTTCTTCCTTTAATTATGCTAACTTACTAGAGACAAGCTCCGGGTCCTACAAAGACACGGTAGTACTGGGGTGGATCAAGTACCTGGTGTCAGTGATGATCGGCGTGGTGGTGGTGGAGGTGGTGAGACTGATGTAGGTCGAGGAGGTTTTGGTGTTCGGTCTGTGCCTGGTTCTGGCGCTTCTGCTGGCCGACGGCGACGTTTTCGAGGCCAGCGCCAGCCGGCCCGACCCTCTCTGCTTAAGCCCGGACCCCATCCACGCTCCCACCTTAGCGCCTTCCCTCGGCGTGCACGACGACCTCTTGGGGGCGTGAGGCTTGCGCGGAACCAACAAAATCAGCTTGTGATTATCTTATAAGAGAATTTGCTTTCAGTCACTCTTTCCCGTATTGTTGCTAACAATAAATACATTAATATTATGGTATAATTACAAATAAATAGGGGTACCGCGGTGAGGGTGGTACTCGAAGCGTCTATAGGTTGAGTCTTTGGTCTTTGTAGTAGAGAGTGGGTGTCAAGGGTAGTTTGAGATCCTGTGCAAAGGTCGACGATGGTCGTTGGAGGAAGTAGCAGTCTAATTCGTCGATTGCCATCTTTTCCACGGCACCCACAAACTGAGCGTGAGTCAACAGTGACGGAGTGACGCCAACCAGGGTGAGTTTTTGCAGCTTGGGCAGTGTTTGCGAGTTGTACTTCTCCAGGAATGGTAGCAATTCGGTTTGACTGCTAGGCTGGATGTCTATAGTCAAGTCTGTGAGTGTAGGAAGCAGAGGAGCGACAGCCAGCAGCTTGGTCTGGGTCTTTGCCTTCACCTTGAGGGTCAGTGTATGCAAGTTGTCGAAGAATAGAGGAAGTTCAGAGACTGCACTCGCGTGGATGATGCAGTCTGTGAGTTTTAGTGTGGTGATACTTGGGGGAGGAGCTCTTGTCTCATTGTCTTCCTTTGGAGGTTTCGGAGACGAAGGTCTGAAGGAGAAGTACGACGAGGTTCGATTTTGGGACTTTGTGGGCGTCAACGGTGATCCGGCAGCTGGAGAAGTGGTTCCGTTGGTAGCCTTCCTGGATAGCGAGTTGCCATCAATGACAATGTCCTGTAGACTGAGGGTATCGATGTTGGGAAACTGTTCGAGCATGTCCGGTTGAATGTAGACTCTCCAGCCCGGCTCAGTTGAGACTGTGAGGCTCTTGACTTGAAACGACGGCTTGGAGCTTCGGAATTGGAACTTTGGAGCCATGTTTGTGATTCGTACCTCCTGCAGGGAGGGCAGTTTCTTGACGATGGCCACAAGCAGTTCCTGGTACGTCTTTTGGTGACTGTCCGTGTTGTAAGAGTACGACGCGATAGTGACTTGCTGGGGGTTGTCGTTGGTGACTTCTTCGAAGATGATTGTTTCCACAGCAGCCACAATCTCCTGTCTAATGTATCCCTTTGACAGGGCCCTGTAGAATCTTTCCACCTGGGTCTTACAGGTCAGGAGGACCTGTCTGTAGATGACTGGGGCGAGCAGGTCAGTCTGGAGCGTTTTGGAGCTCTTGGCGAGGTTGATGAGAGACCGCAAGTAGAGGTTTTTGCTGCGAATGGTGAGCTCGTGGTCGGTGTAGCCCTGCTTCTCCACGGCGGAGTGGCAGTCTTGTTGGAGATAAAAGAGGATTTTCTCGACGATTTCGACGGGGAGAGTTTCCAGTGGCGCCAGCTCGGTGGACACCGGCCGCGAACGCCGGAATTTTCGCAGAAATCGAGGCATACGGAGGTTGCTAGTGGGTGGTTGGAAAAATAGACCGGCGGTCCCCACACTGCATATCTGTTGCTTGGCGATTGGGTTAGGGTCTCTGCAGCGTGCTCTTTTGTAGGTTGGATTTTTCAGAGTGTGGATCTGTTTGAAAGACATGCAGGGATAAGGTGAGCGTGTCCAATCGGGACGGCTGCATTTTGTGGCTGCTTTTTTGTTGCCGGATCCAAACACGAGTTTTTCTGGGTTGCATTATCGTGGCACTGTGGCTGGCTGTGGGGTAGCAGAGGAAGAATAAGACGTGCTCAGAAGACGGCGGGAGGGTCGTGGAAGAAAACGGAAGGTATAGGGATAATGAGAATTGCGCGTGGAATACGACACAGTCAATTGTTTTGTCGAAATTCGACTTTTACACGCTTTTGAGAGCTCTCTTCTTGCTCGTCTCCAGCTGATAACAGTAGGGTTATTTTAGACTGTAGATTAGCGAAGAGCTATATTATGACTCGTAACCATGTCAGCCACAGGACCGCTATTTCCGCACGCACGTGTTGTCTTGAGGAGGGTGGTGGTTATGAGTGTCATCGGTGAGCTGTGAGAAATCGACTTTTGATTGGGCGTTAAAGCTGTTGTTTGGGATTGAGAGGCATGCAAAGATGGGCGAAATAAACATCAACCAGATGAAGGCCAATTACTTACTTGATTACTTTAGAACGGGAAGGAGGTTTGATGATGGAAAGGTACAGTAATGTATATGCCTGTTAAACAGCGATAAAAAGAAAAGAGCTCTTCTGAACCCATGAAGCAGTCGGAGTCTTCTTTCGCAGCTTTCGTTCATCTCCCCTTGACATTGTTCAGCCCTCTTAGCCGTACCTTCCGTTCGCCCTTTCCTCGTCTGACACATTACCTTCTTTCCATTCAACGTCAAATTGGACGATGTCTGTATCTTTTGAATTATCTCAGACACCAAATGCACTGGCTGGTAACGGCTACTGTTGACGTCTTTCACAGTCGACGCCCCCACAACGCCCCCTGACTAATCTCTGACTAAGCACAGTTTCAGATCAACTACAGCAACCTGCATAATCCGGATCTCAGCCCACACCCGCCACCTTCACCACACCATCATGTCTTCCTGGACCCCGCCCAAGCCCGGTCTGACGGCCGCTAATTGCATCGAGGCCCGAGCGCTGCGCCAGTTTCTCCGGGCAAGTCGCAAAACCGTCGACGACCGAGTTTTGGTGACCATTTCCAAGCTCGGCAACGATACCGCCGCAGAACAGATCAAACACAACTCTGGCTACACCGGCTACAAGCCCGCGTGCAACGAGTTTGTGCAGGAGGTGCTGCTGCCTGCATGGAACGAACGAGACCGGGTTCTCACCTACTGTGGAGACGTGGCTCGTTTGGCCAAGGACAAGAAGGGAGGAGATATGACCGAGGCTGCTGCGGCTCACGAAGGAAACGAAAAGCCCGCCAAGCGACAGCCACTTGATCCCTATGCCGCCGAGGCCCGAAACACCCAGAAATCGGACGCTGATCGAGTCCTTGACTGGGTCGAGACTGAGCGAACCATCGAAGGCATTGTCAGAGACACCACTCGAGCTGAGGTCTACGACAAGTGCGGAATCTCTCTGCAGTAAAGGTCGCAACGACCGCATTGACCGTGTACATAGTTAACTGCCATTAGGCGTGCATTGAAGGAGTTGTGGAGACAGATGTGGTGCGAGTAGTTAGTGGGCGTAGCTACGAGCAGTAATATGGGCTGAAAGTAGATGAAGGATGCAACCAGCGTGGTCTGTTATTGTCATGACTAGTCATGGTTATTGGTGTATACTAGACAGAAGAGGAATGGAGGATGGTGGGGAGTTGTGCCTCCAGTGTTTGATGGGAATCCGACTCAGATCCAAGTGAGGGAGGACTCGATAATTCACCCAATTAGATCAATCGCCACCTCTTGTACTACCTCAGATCTCGCACAACGCCTATATCTTAGCCCGAGAGCAATTCCACGGATCGTCTCGATTAGCTTGTATCTGAACTTTCAGAGAGTCAGAGAGTAATGGGTTTCCGTGGCTTGGAAATGGATTTGGAGCTCTTGAGATCTCACTTCTTCGCAGTCATGAAGATATCGTTCTCGCGTGGTACAGTCAGGATGAATAAGAGGTCCATGTGAACTAGCTCGTATGATAGACCCTGTAATAGGTGAATCTGACGGTTTGATTCTCGCATCTCTGACAAGGCAGCCTAACTCGATGTCCAGCAGCTGTCTTAGCTACGACGTACTCGTATCACAGTCTCACTCAGTCCCCATAAGTTCACAATTCCTGAATCACTTCCTGAACAGCCCATACATCTCGTGTCCAACACATGTCCAAGATCACCATGGTACCAGCAATCTTGGTGCTAAATCTGAGCTTCAAAGCTACCCGCCGCTATCAAAAGCTATCTGAAACTCGTTGCCAAAGTGTCCAAAGTTACAGGCACGGCCCGTTATCTTGTAATCGAGATAAGAGAAGCCAGAGCCCCACAGGCCGCCAAGATAACAGCCAGCGATAGAGGCTTGACGCCATCTTGGCACCACCAAAGCAGCTGTCCTTGACGAAGTATTAAAGCGCCGTATAATCCGGGGTGGCTGCTTGTCTCGTCTCATGACAAAGAAGACGGCAGGAGAACATGCTGATAAGAAGGGACGGCATCAATCCAGCAGGACAAGGAGCTTATCCCAAAGCAGTCAAGGTAGACGAAGCTCGTATTTGTAAGACTAATTGCACGGGTTCCGTCGGTAGATCCGCCGGATCACAAGATGTTTGGGCTGGACAGTCTCTTTAGCAGCCAGCTAGAGCGCCGTTCCCCACAAAACTGGGGTATGTGTCTTTGTGGGGACGATACAGGGGCACGAGCACTTGATTATTTGATCACTAGTTGAGTGTGTCATCCGTGACTAATCTCCTTCTATTGTTTCAATGTCCTCAAACGATGGGCGGTGATAGGCTAGCTTTTACAGGGTGCTAAGAGAGCAATAACGGCGTGAAAAGTCCAACGACCCTGGGACACGGCTAACAAAGAACCACAAGCCTGCTGCACATACTTCGAGGGAGATTAGATGTGGCCTTGTGCAAAGCATATGTTGGCTTGAAAATCACTATCAGGGGACGCACACGAGCACGCTTTTACTTTTCCAATACTAAGCCTGCTTCACTTAGTTGGTCTTTTAGTTAGAGTTGGGAGTCTAAACTGCTGGAGAGGCTACCAGGAGAGGGAGAGGCTAGACGATGGCAAGTTGGACACGATTCTAGAAGCCATTGTAACAACCACAAAAGGACGACGTGTGACACAAAAAGACATGTCTGACACAAACGGCAACTGCTGGCCCCCTGCAAAGTACCCAAACCCACTCTCCCACATGACACATGCTGTCTTACTCTGAGTCTTGCAGCGGCCGGAGTTTTGTTCGGTGATCGCGTGAAGACTCGAAAATCTTGTCTTGCAATGCTAAAAAAGAGACTCCAAAGTTAGCGCCAACTCTGTAGCCAAAAACAGAGAAAGAAATGACAGGCTAGAGTTGAATCGGGACGCTTTCTAGTGGCCAGACAGCAAGTAAAGCTGTTTTCGGGCTTTGGGCACGGTCACGTGATGGATTCGTATTCCCCCATATCTCTCAATCTGCTCTTCTTCTCTCTCAGCAAGTCTTGGCTCTGCCCCTCTCACCTCCACCGCCCACCCGCTCATGTCTTGGTCCCGCGCAAAGTACGAGCTCATAAAGTGGCTACCAAATGTGACTAAAGCGAGTGCATTTTGGTGGTTGAATAGTGTGCAGTTTTTTTCTCTCTTTATTCTGTTATTTAATGCATCTGTTGAAGTGACACAAACAGCCCGGAATCACATATATACACCCTTGTTCCCCCCGTCCTCATTCCCCGTCTTCATTCGCCACAAGCAGCTTTTCATTTCCCTTAACCGAGCCACTATCACGCACGGCACGGTGCCGTTTGGTGGGGTTCAGCAGGAGAGCTTTAGGGTTGGCGGACAAGGATCTGCACATGCACAAGGAATATTTTCCCGAAGGGGTTAGTCGTGTCACGTGAAGAAGGTGGGATTTGGAGGACACGAAGAAACGGAAAACTGAGGGCTCAATAATCCAGTTGATCCTGTATTTGTTGCGATTTTTCCTGTATTTTTGAACCAATTTTAGAGCATTTTCTTCGCACTCTGAAAGCACACACTGACTGAAACATTTCAAAATCAACTGCCAAGTCCTCAGACCTCTCAATACCCGAGGTTTTCCGCGCTTACATTTCTTACATGGCCGTTGAATACCACCTCGCCAGCTCTTCCACCCGTACCGTTGCACTCCACTTTAGCCACCTGTATCATGTTGTCCTGTGCCTCTGCCAAGAAGGAAAAATGTAAGCGACTTGGCACGGAAAATATCGACTTTACGAGACCCACTCTGCGAAGATAGGGGTCCGGAAACGGTGGCGGACAGTCGCGAAAATGGTCAATCCAGGATACACCAATCGAAGCGGCTGAAATATGGGCTTTCTATGAATATGGGGAACATAATGGCTGATTTATGGCTTCTAGTCTCGTCGATTACTTTCGCTGTAACGTTAGCGTATGAGGAGTAATAGCGAGGCTAGGTTTAGTAGAAGCGTTTTTATTCCGGGTGCTCTGGACCGAGGGACGGGGCTCAATCGAGATGGGAGCTGCCAGCAATCCATCCACGGACATGCTCTCTCTCATGGCTGTCTCGTACTTTGCAATTCCATGACATCCCGTGTCTGCTCATCTCTCATGACCAAGGACATGAAAGTCTGTGAGCAATCAGAGTTCGATGGACAAGGTCCGCAATCATGGTTTGATGCCGTGTAGGAGGGGAACATGTTTCCGGGGGTGTTTGGGGCCTTCTATCCGGGGAAAAAGCCGGTTCATGGGAATTCCACAGGTGTCTAAAGCCCCAGGGAGGACTAACAAAGTCCAAATCTCGTCTCTAGCAACCTACACGTCCCTATCAATGCTCCGGGGACGTCGACGAGCCTAACCTTGCGAGTTTACCATTGTTGGCGATAACTGTCAGAGTCCCAGGAGATTGAGAGGAGCGTTATCTGTGAAACAGCACGAGGCACAGCTCACAGAGCTCGAGGACGAGCCGTTACTTTGCAGAAAGGCCTGGAGATCGGCAGATTCCACACAGACGCAGTTTCCGAGACTCCACGACCCGCGATTAGCTCTCTCGGTCGTTTTTGCGGGGATGCGTGTGGGTCTTGTGCTGTACATACAGGGCGATGAACGGACGAGATTGAGCTCGCAAAAAAACAGATGGACAGCGAAAAACAGCCGGACAGCCAAAGAACCAGACGCTGGAGCTCGCAAACCACAAAGAACAGACCACTATCGCTATCTAGCAATCGCTATCTAAACTCTAGCCAATGAATAATTTTTAGGCCCAAGGTTTCGACCAAAGTTTAGGCCTGAAAGCCAGTCTAAAGAACAAAAACCAGGCTGGCTAAGTTGGTCTGACGCAACCTTCGCGGGCGCTGAAAAAAAAGCAAAAGTGGAGGCCGATGGAGCCAAAAAAAAAAGAGAATATATACGTCTGGGGCCCGGAGAGCGACTCAGACAAGCGCGTTTGTGTCTCTTCGTTTTCAACTCCACCCGTCTCTTCAACACCCTTCCCGGACTCTTCAACATTAGTCCATAGAGTAGTTGGTATCGGCAAGTACAACCACCTCCCCTCCCCCAAAATCGGTGCTTTCAGGTTTTCCCCCTACGAGTCTGCTCGAAAAGCCTGGTGATCAAGTGGCAAACAGCTTGACACCGCCCCTCTAAACAAAAACATCAACATGTCCACCCCCAAACACAGCATGGACGCCTCTCGCCAGGAGGCCGACGTCCAGGAGGTGCGAGTGGCCGGAGAACACGGCCAGGAACATGGATACCACCACGGTCACTCGCATACGCATTCGCATTCGCACTCGCACTCGCTGACCCATCCTTACGTCCATCATGGAGAAGGAATCCACGCTGACGGGCCCCACAACATCCATCCGGATCCCGCTCTGGACCCCCACAACCAGCATATCCACACCCATCCCCATCATTCTCGAATGGCCCACAAGAAGCCCACCGTGTACGCGGATCTGCACATTCCCCAGCGAGACACTTCGCCTCCCCGAGACCGAATGGACGAGCCCACCATGCATCCTCCTCACAGCCACTACCCCGAGGACCCCGAGATGCACCGACATTCGACCTGCAGCTCTCACCACGTGGAGGACCAGGAGGTCATCCATGCTGTGGAGAAGATGGACGAGAAGGGCGGTCTTTCTGCCTCTGTCAGCGAAGAAACCGGAGTCGTGGACCCTCTGGACCCCGACCACGACCCCAACATCAAAAAGTGGTCGATGAAGTACATCATTCGAAAGTACCGATGGTGCTTCCACATTTTCTGGGGCTGTTTCTTCACCGCCTGGTGGATCTCCATTGTGGCCCAGGACAAGCACAGACACATGTGGCTGATCCCCACCATTCTGTGGATGTTCATCATGGCCCGTCTCATCACCCTGTACCTTCCTGCTCGTTACCTGCTCATCTGGGCCAACTGGATCTGGGTGAGAACGGTGGTGAGAGCCGTCAGCTACATTCCTCCGATTGCTCGACTTCCTCTGGCTGCCCTTGGTTGTGTCGGTGTCATTCTGCTGGGAACGTTTGTGACCCGAGAGTACCCCGACTCGAAACGGTCTGATCGAGCCATCTCCTTCTTTGGCTGTATCGTCGCCATCTTCGCCCTGTACGTCACCTCCAACAACAGAAAGGCCATCAAGCCCCACACCATCATCACCGGAATGCTGATGCAGTACATTGTGGCTCTGTTTGTGCTGCGAACCAAGGCCGGATACGATATCTTCAACTTCATCTCCTTCCTGGCCCGAAAGCTGCTGGAGTTTGCCAAGGACGGTGTGGCCTTCATCACCACCCCCGAGACCTCGCAGCTCGGCATGTTCTTCTTCACCGTGCTGCCCGCCGTGCTCTTCTTCATCGCCTTCATCCACATTTTCTTCTACTGGGGATGGATCCAGTGGGCCGTGTGTAAGTTTGCCTACTTTTTCTTCTGGACCATGTCCGTGTCTGGTGCCGAGTCGGTTGTGGCTGCTGCTTCTCCCTTCATCGGACAGGGAGAGTCGGCCATTCTTATCAAGCCCTTCATTCCTCACCTGACTAAGGCCGAGATCCACCAGATTATGGCTTCCGGTTTCGCCACCATCTCTGGCTCCACTCTCGTCGCCTACATTGGTATGGGTATCAACCCCCAGGCCGTTGTCTCGTCGTGTATCATGTCCATCCCGGGCTCCATTGTCTGCTCCAAGCTGCGATTCCCCGAGACTGAGGAGACTCTGACGTCTGGACGAGTCGTCATCCCCGAGGACGATACCGCCGAGGCCGACAACGTGCTGCACGCGTTTGCCAACGGAGCCTGGCTCGGTCTGGTCATTGCTGGTGCTATCATGACCACCCAGCTTTGTATCATTGCCCTGGTGGCGCTGATCAACGCGCTGCTGACCTGGTTTGGAGGCTTCTGGAACATCCACGACCCCAACCTGACCATCGACATGATGCTGGGCTACCTGTTCTACCCCGTGGGTTTCCTGCTCGGCACCCCCCGAAACGAAATCTACAAAATCTCCAAGCTCATCGGCGTCAAGATCATCCAGAACGAGTTTGTGGCCTACGGCATGCTGTCCGACCCCAAGGGCGAGTACGTCAACCTGTCCAAGCGAGGCGCCATGCTGGCCACCTACGCTCTGTGTGGATTTGCCAACGTCGGCTCTGTCGGAACCCAGATTGGTGTGCTCGGTAAGCTGGCCCCCGGTCGATCCGGAGACATCTCCAAGATGGCCATTTCTGCCCTCATCACCGGAGCCATCTCCACCCTGCTGTCTGCCTGTGTGGCCGGTATGGTGCTGGCCGATATGACCAACTTCCTGACCCCCATCCAGGCTGTTGCTGCCGAGGCTGCTGCCAAGGCTGCTGGAAACGGTTAGTTCTGTTTGTTCCAAAGTGGACGTCAAAATTCACGCCCAGTTACGAAGTTGTACGGTGCACTGATCTTTGTCATCAGTCACGAAGTTGTGCCGTGCACTGGGCGTGTTATAGTTAATGTTATTGTTTAGTTTATTGGGAATACCGGATAGTTCTTACACACGCTATAAGCACATACTCCACACTCCACAGATAGTTTGCACAGCATCAGCTTCTCCAGCAGTACGAGTAAGTCGCACTCTCTCTCTCTGACCCTCTCACCACCACTAACACCCTATCAGCTACAAGGAATGGTCTTCTCCCTTGCCCCCTCACTCTCATAATCATATCATCATTCATTATAAATAATTTCTACTTGTTAAAAGCATAGTACAAATAAATACCACGCTCCTTGACGGCGTCCGAGGTGCTGAGCCCTCCAATGCCCACCTGGCACATGTTGATTTTGCGGCTCGCCTTGATCCAGATGGACGAGCCCATGTCCATGTTGAGCACCATCATGGGCGTCTTGACCTTGCGGAACGAAGACGTCGTGCTGGTGGACACAATGGGCCGCATGCCAGGCGATCGCCGAGCAGGCGGCGACTTGCTGCTCTGCTCAATCTTGGCCTGCGCAAACTGCGAAAACGAAAACTTTGGAGGAGCCACCGCCGTCTGCGAAGTTGCATGTGTTTCGGAATTGTTGGTCACCTGGGGGACTGTGTGCAGATAACTGCTGAGGGGGGACTCTCCGGTGGCGGCCAGTCGACGGGGAGTGGGAGGATCGTCTCCTCGAGTGACCCAGCCTCGGTTTCCTTGTCCTTGAAGCACACAAAAGCCGGGGATTCGGACTCCGGTGAGACGAGAAAGAACATCGGACGAGATTTCAAACATCTCAACGTTGCGATTTGCGTTCAAAAGAGCAGTATCTTGGATAGACCACTGGTTGATGCACGGATTGCCGGAAATGTCAATGTACTTGAGACGAGGCAGTTCGGGCAGCAGCTTGCGCAGACACTCAAAGGGGATGTTTGTGTAGCCCAAACTGAGCGACTCGAGGTTCTTGAGCGAGCAAATGAGCTCCAGATGCGTCTGGTTGACGGGCAGACACCCGTGCAGATTGAGAGTCGTCAGAGTGTCCAGCGGAAGGTACTTGAGAATGATGTCAAAGTCACGTGCGGCAATGGGCGACGGCTTGGTGGCTTCAAACATGAGAGACAGCCACTCCAGCTGCCGGGTCGCAGGATGGACCACCAGAAACTTGAGCAGACCCTGAGAGTCGAGATGGTAGCAGCGTGCCAGAGACAGGTACTTGATTTTGGCCGATGCCGGGATATCGAGCAAAGATGCGGACTTCACCTGGGTATGTGTCAGATCGAGCTGCTCGAGATTTGGCAGTCGTGGCAGCAGCTTTTGGAAAATGTCGTCGGAGAGATTCGAACATGCGTGGAAGGACAGTCGAATGAGATTGGGGAAATAGACCTCCTGCTGCGAGTAAAAGTTCATTGCCTCGATGAATCCCTGGGTGAAGGTCGGATGAGTGGCTCCGCAGAAGTCCAGAGCCTCCAGATAGGGCATGGAGAGCAGGCGAGTGAGTACCTTGGCAGACATGTCCATTCCGATGGATTCGGAGCCCAGAAACTCGGCGAGATTCGGACAAAGCTCCAGAGCGTGGCAGATGGTCTCTGCGGTCACGTACTGGATCTCCTGGTTCATTCGGGCGGTTCGGCCCAGTCCCACAGAGGTGAAATCGGAAAAGTCCAGACACTTGACCAGCACGCCATAGCCGGTCTCCAAGATGGATTTGAGGAACCGGTCAAACTCGAGCGAGTGCGAAAAGGCGACGTGGCGGTACAGCAACGGCACGCCGGCGTTGTAGAAGGACGAGTGTGTGGTCATGCATTTGGCCAGCCAGTTGGTCTGGCTGTAGTAGGTTTCTCCCGAGTTGCCCGATTCGGCGTCTGCGGACGGAAGAGCCCACTGCATCACCTTGGAAAGCACCTCCGGGGGGAGTGAGGTGATGTTCACCGATGCCGGAATGTAGTAGTTGGGGGGTGGCGATGATGCGGACATTCTGGGTTAGCGAGAGTTGGTGGGGGATGGTGGGGGAAGAAGAGGTGTGTAGAATGGATCAGAAGAGACTGGAAAACAGCTTCTGGCAGCTCGCGGACCATGAGCGTTCAATACCAGCAGTACTCAGTCCTCTGAAAAGCCCATAGATCACCGTGAAAACATGGGCCATAAGAGACCCGAGTCGTTGGAGAGCTCAGGAGGTGCTTTCAAACCGAGTCGTCTGCACCGTCTGCTTCGTCCGTCCAGTCTGTACTCCTTCCGTCTCTTCTCTGTGTGCTGCCAGTCTTTCAGGTGTGGGCTGTGAGTGTCGTATTCGGGCTGACCGTGAAGTGAGTGAGAGTGGATGGAAGCGGTTCGTTTGTTCGTATCACTCGCACTCCAAGACCACTATCCACTTGGCCACTCATCGACTCACCCTCCAGCTTTGGACCTCTCAGTCAGCCTCACGAGCCTCACCCATAGTCACACCCACAACCTCACCCTGAGAACGGAAGGTAGTCACAAAACAACTCCTCTCCTCATTTCCTCCTCTCTAATACTCACGTAGTGTGTGTTAAATGCGGCGGGCAGGGCTCAAAGTCGATTCTGGGTTAGTTTCAGTCCTGTGGGTGGAGCCATAAGAGTTTTCCCTATACGAGCTCTGTGATCGGGGGTGACAAAAGAGGCGAAAGAGAGGAACAGAAGTGCTGAGAAAGAAACACGGACGAAAAAGGAGCATGTAAAACAGCCCACAACCCCCTCTCTGTCACTTGTGTCCCATATCACCTAGTCTCCCATATCATAACCTCAAAACCGCCTCCTCACAACAGCGTCGTATGATGTCGCGAAAACCAGCTCTCTGATCCCCTCTGACCTCCCCGACTAATACTCACATGCAAATGTCTGGCAGAAGACTGCCTTGTGATCCTCAAGCGGTTTCTTTACCCTGCGAAGTCACTGGTGGTAACAACAGGGCCCTGGTGTGGATGATGAGTTGGCTGCAGAGCTGTGTCTTACAAGCTGGGTCGTGTGTGTGTGTGTGTGTCGGTAGTAGTCGTGGTCTTATCGCGTGACTGGGCAGTCTATGTCGAGCTCGTATTCAACAGTGCAAGGCCCTTGTGGTCGGGTCTTTTCAAGAGTGTCTGTATACTGTGCCACTATGTATTGAATTCCCGGACCTTGTTTCTCAAGCTCGGTCAAAAATGCACCCCAAGTTTATTTTTCAAAGTCGGACAAAATTGGCGCCTGTAGAGCAGAGCCATCTAGGGCGGGTATCTGGACTGAAGGGGTGGGAAAGCGGGCAGGCAAAACACGTCAAAATACTCTCCGAGCTGAGGTGTATATATATGCAGCAAAAAAAGTCGCCACTTTCCCCACACTCCCCAAAACTGGTGGGCTCCTCCATGAAACCAGACTATGGCGCTCTTCACACTCACCATATTTTAGGCCCTGCCCGTACTTTAAATTTACGATAGGGAAGGCTGAGAGGGTTGTCAAAGTGGACGGAAAAGCAGGATTCCGGATCGATTTTTTCACCAAACGTATAAACAGACACACTGAGTATACTGTCAGAAAATGAGCCTCACAGCACCTCTCAAATAGCCATTATACCCCCCTCTTGACCCCCCTCACTTGCACCATAACCCGTTAAAAGCCTATCTAGACTCTAACAACTCTGATCCACCATAATACTTGAGCGGTCAACTGTTTCCCTCCGACTAAAACTAGTGCCCAAACAATGCTAGACTCCCCGGAAAGCCCGAAACAAGACCCAGCCAACAAACCCATGGGTCTGGCGTGTCTGACAGCCCGTTAACCCCAACCTAATACCGATACCCGGAACTTTGCTCTCAAACGGAAGCCACGCTATGGATGATAGCTGAAGAAGACCAGATTATGAGAAAACGAGCCTCGGCCGGAGTCACGTGACCACCCAATAATATCACACACTTACTCACCTTTCTACCCCGCTTTTCTTCCCCCCTCAAATGCCCCATCAGGCAACTTATCCAGACCTCCAAACGGCCCTAACCGCCGCTGTTCATGCACCAAACAATGCACCCCACATTTGCCGTGCTCCGGGTAACCGACGATGTATGTCTACGTGGCCTAATGGGTCGTGTCTGGAGATGGGTCGAGTTAGGAGGTCACGTGGCGCCATATTCATTGAGAAGACAACGTGTTGAAATTGTTGCGTTGTAAACTTTTCTGAATAAGGCTGGATGGTGCAACTTTGGCAGTGTGGATTTTGACATAAAATACAAGAGAAGACTGTGGAAGTTAGAGGTGAAGTGAGGGTGCGATTTTGTAGCCAATGGTCAGTGGGGGGTTTGAGTCACGTGATCAAAGTAGAACGGTGACAAATTCTCCTTCACCAATTCACTTACTAGCCACATACAAGAACTCGTACTCGTACAATCATTGTCACACTCGTATCTCACATGCTCAAGCCACCACTCGTGTGATGACCCCATCGATCGATCGGCAAAGTTTATGTGACAGGAGAGAGAGAGGTGTATGGTTGGTAAGCGGTGTTTCAGGGGGAAAAGTTATGTAATACACGACAGGGAATGGCATTGCAACACTCCATGGTTTGACAACACCAAAATGAGCTCGTTCCAGCACTTTCTTACAACTCAATTAGTCGGGCACCACATGATCACCAGTATGCAGGTAAAAATTTGCACTCGCCACAATAGCCACATGCACCGCCACAAAGCATGCACGTGGGTCATCGGGAGGACTGTGGTTTATGGGAGTTTGTCGAGGACAAAACTGGCCATTTAAGATACCAAAATATAGCTGAACACGTGTGAAGTACGCTGAAGTTATTTTCATACCGTTATGGCGCCTGCACACCAACTCATCCTTCTTCTCGGCTCTCACACAAGCTTTCTCCGACCTTCCGTGCAGCCGTGGGCCTGAACCTTCGGCATGCATCGCTGAGCATTATCAGATTGTTTATATTGTTCCGTCTCGACCTCTTCTTTCCTCATCTCAGCATACGACAACACACAGAACGCTTACGATTGACACGCAACCATCCAGAGCGACATTCTACAACCTCGACAAGCGACTGCAACAGAACTAGGACACAGACGCAGACCTCAGTTCTATTACCCCACACAACTTTACAGGTTTATTTTGACACACCCGTTCAACGACAACTGGTTCAGGACACAAACATAAGAGCCTCAAACACGAACGCAAACACAAACACGATCAACAGCCTCAACTGACGCACGCACGCACTCGACCAGTCAGGTACGTCATACATAACCACTCATCGAACGAGCAAATACCACACTTTAATCCACAACCCACACACACACACATCCTCCAACATGTCGGAACCTCAGCCCATTACTCAAGCGACACAAACCACTCCTCTGCTGGCGTCCTCGTACGCCCGGGAAGTGAACCCCTTCCAGCGAGAAATCAGACGAAGATCGTCCGTCTCAAGCGCCAACAGATACAGACCTCCTCGAGGAGCCATTGGCTGGTGGCAGAAATCGGTCATTGTGGTGATTGCCGCGGTCCTATTCATTCTGCTCATGATCTCGTTACTCACTCTGGCCACTGATCACGGTCGAGACTGGAGATGGAAAGATTTCCCCGGTCACGAGCACGAGCCTGGCCATAACCATACCTCGGCCTAAGCAGATTGATTACGCAGTCAATTGTATATAGTTTCTAATTCACATGTATTTTATAGTCTAGCCCAGAGCAATTATATGTGGCTGGGGCCAAGACATTATCAGATTTGATAGGGGTGATCCTATTATCATCTTCCATGTCTCAATGACAACATCAAGTATCTACAAGCTCTCGAGTGACAGCTTCTGGAACAAATCGCGATAAAAGGACTCCCAATAAGAACAGTGAATGTGCTTCAAAACATCCATAAAATCAGTCACACAGCTTAATCCCCACTCTATCTCTACAACAATGCAACCCTTGCATTATCTACGATACTACATCACCCCTGTAGGTACGAAATCAAGCCACGAAGTTAGATGAAGCCACTTGGTACCACCAACAAGCCACGGACGGAAATCGGGATTGATTTATTTGCGATTTATAAGTCGCTGAAAATCGCCATGATTCCCACAATATCGCCAACATGAACACTCCAACCGTCATTACCTACGGTGACTCCAGTCTCAGCGACTTGAGCGATTCGAACCACGAAAAAGATCACGGTCTTGAAGTCAAAGAAGTCGGCGAGGCTGAAGTGAAAGAGATCAGCGACGTCAGTGATGACTCTTCAGTTGATTTTCCCGCCGAAACCACTCTCATCAAGCCGAAGAAGACCTGGAAATCCATCCTCTGGGACTCGGCAGGCAAGAGTCCGGCCGAGAAGCGTCTGCTGCTCAAACTGGACACTTTCCTTCTGTCTTCTGTGATGCTGGGCTACTTGATCAAGACCCTCAACCAGAACAACATCAACACGGCCTACATGAACGGCATGAAGGAGGAGTACAACATGAATGGCAGTCAGCTCAATTACCTCCAAACCGTCTGGACAGTAGGATACATTGTCGGACAGGTCCCCAGCAACCAGATTCTGCAGAGAACAAGTGCCCGTTACTACCTGGGAGGTCTGGAGCTTACCTGGATGGCTCTGACATTTTTGACTCTCACTTGCACCAACATCAAGTCTCTGTACGCTCTGAGATTCTTTGTGGGACTCACCGAGAGCGGATTTTTTCCTGGAGTCGAGTACCTTCTCGGATCCTGGTACAACCGAGATGAACTCACCAAGAGATCTGCTCTATTTGCCGTCTCTGGAGTCGCTGCAGGTATGGTTACCGGATATCTCCAGGCTGCTATTGTGCGTGGTCTGCAACATACTGCTCTTGCCCCCTGGAAGTGGCTCTTTGTGTTTGACGGCATCATTTCGCTGCCCATTGCTCTCTACACCATGCTTGTCAACCCCAACACTCCTGAGACAACCACCAGTTGGTACTTTACAGAGGAAGACATCGCTATAGCGAAGCAAAGAAGACGCGAGGTAGGAGACACGAGCCACGAAAAAGAGCCGTTTTTGCAGGTGCTAAAGCGATCCCTGAAATCGTGGCACGTTTACTTTTTCTCTCTCATCTTCCTCTGCTACAACAACACTTGCGTTTCGAGTGCTCAACCCTTGATGATCTCCTGGCTCAAGTCGGAGGGGTACACGCCAACTCAGTACAACGTGTATCCCACCGCAGTCAGCGGCGTGGGAATTGGAGTGACTCTGATCATGGCTGTGGTTTCAGACGCTTTTGGAGGTCTCAATTACCCGTTTGTTGCAGCTTACTTTGTCGTGCAGACGCTGGGATCGGCGATGCTGTCTTACTGGAACCTCCCCAACGGCGCAAAGTGGTTTGCGTACTTTGCCATCGGCGTTCCACCGGCCTGGGGACAACCAATGATCTTCTCTTGGCTCAACAGAAGTCTCTACCACGACTTCAAGAAGCGGAACCTGGTAGTCAGTATCACCAGTGATTTGGCATATCTTACGGGAGCCTGGGTTCCCATTCTGACCTGGAACGCCAAAGACATGCCCAGATACTTTATAGGATTCACCTACAACGCCTGCCTGTCTTCTGTCGGGCTGGTGCTCACTCTCATTGCCACTTACCTGTGGAAGAGAGACTTGTCCCGAAAGTCCACAGCTGACGTCTGAGAATCCAACGGGCTGAATAAATTACTTCTTTCGGATGTGTCATCGTAGCAACTCACCTCAAACATTTGCTTTTTCCATTTGCTCCCGTCTTCTTATCGTACATCAAAGTGTTCAAGTGGCTGGTAAGAATCAGCCCAATCCAGAACGGGTTCCTGTAGATCTCCGTGTAGATCATGTGACCGAGAAGCGGTTATTTCGGGTAACCGCAGCAACCACTGAGTATTATGAGTGACAGCCTGTAGCCCCATAATTAGTTCTGGCCCACTGTCTCAATCATGTACAAGTACCCCAGAAACACTCTTCGTTAGTTAGCCGCTGGTCCTTAAATAGAGTGGGCTCATTAGTCTGTTTCAGCTGTAAAAAATTGTGGGCTCTTTTCAACATTACTTTTGGCACCTATGGGGAATAATACCACTTCTCCAAACGGAAAAAAGACGCAAACCCAAGCAGCCGAACAGGCAGGACCCACACTGGATTAGGGAAAGCGTCACGTGACATGACAGGCACGAGAAATAAGCGAGAGTTAATTTGAAGGTGTTGCGGAAGGACAGATTAGAACGTAAGAGGGCGATATTTGGTATCAATCGAATCTTTGAGATGAGAGGCATTCAATAAAACTGTGCGCTCTTCCAAAGCATGAGTATTGGGGGAGATAACACGATTTTAAAATTTAAGATGAAAATTTGTCAATTAAGCTTCGTGATTCTATTTATATAGGGGTTCTCTAGGATGAGCTATATGTGGCATCATAGATTGAATTGTGAATCGAGTAATATCTCAAATCAAAGAATAATACTCACTGATCAATTTTTGCCCTTTTCAGCCAGCGAAATTTCCCCCCGCACGTTCTGTCAGGGGCACAAAATATCTCGAAAAAGTCGAACCAAACTCTAATTTTGGAGGCTTGTCTAAACCAATGTTTAAGACCTTTTGGCAGTGGTTCTCATGGCGAGGTAGCCCTGGTCAGACGAGAATCACGTGACCCGAATCAACTCCACCCGGCTATGCTGTTCCTGCAGATCTCTGGCGATCATTATTCCGGGAATTGTGAGCGTGGAGGGCCTTGATCCGGTTTCGGGGTGGTTAGCGTGGTCTGGTTCAAACGCGTGTGGGACAACGTCAATGCGGCACTTTCGAAGACGCCATTCAAGGGGCTCTGGACACACACAAGAAGAATCGCGGTGGAGACCCTGGTCTCAATTACAGTCTAGGACACGTGTTGGGCATCTTTGTGCAGCAGCAGGTGCCTATCTGGTGCTTCCTGTTTAAGTTGCATTCCAGCCACACGTGGTGGAAGACACCTTCACGGATCAAATGGATGTAAGGGGTAGGCGGAAGAATCGGAGACATGCATGGCTTGGAACAATGGCGATGAGGTGCTGATTAGAAGAGCTTTGATAGGGAGGTATTCTATGGCTGGGCAGAGTGAAAAGTCCTGCTTGAATGCGGTGCAACTAACGATTGATAACGAAGAGAGTGCCAGCAGTGCCCATCATTCCAGACTATCAAAGCTTCGGTGCGTTCCTCTTGCGTACCTCTCTATAAGTGGCATTAGGAGAAGAGCTAATAACTGTGCTCTTAGAGCGGTGTATATGCAAGGGGTGGAATGGGATGGGGGTTGGATGTGGACGGCTGAGAGCCAAGCAGAGAGCATTGGAGGGGGGTATTTGTATGCATTTTTTCAGGGCCGTTTGCGTGACTCGTCTCACGTGACCATCGCCGTTTCACTCCGTCCTCTGCTCCTCCCCCCGCTCCGTCTCATCTCTCTACGTGTCCTTACCACCTCCTAACTCAAGCTCTGCGGAATGTGACGCGGTTTGAAAAATGAAGGCGAGTTAATTGTGTGACGTGGGAGGTCTCGTACAGAGATATCAGGGATGAGGAGCTGTAGACGACACAAAAAGCGCGTTGGAGCTCCGATTGAGGCGGCAAAAACACGCTAGTGTCCACAACGACGAGCTCTTTGTGCAACGAGCCTTGGTATCTCGCTACCGCGCTTCCCGCCGCTCAAATACGACTCTCTTCTATCCTCCCATTCCTTCCAAATCGGGAACAATCCAGCCGCAGCCCAATTCGGCAAAACCCTATACTCCCCGTGGTACGTGTTTGATCCCAACTCAAAAAAAGCCCACACGTCATATAAGCCCAGCCTTTCCCATCCTTGTTAATTGACCACAAAAAAAGTGAGTATGGTGTCCACGTGGTTTGAAGGGCCCGGAGGAGGCAGCGGATGGCAATGGGGACTCTCAGGGCATTGGCACAGACGCAATGGCTCCCGTGCAAGCGACTCCAGCAGTCCATACACGAGGATCAGGGGTCGTCAGTGACATTGTCGCTGCAGCGTGTTCGACGTGGTGCGATCCAGATTGCGGCATAGATTATGGGACGTGTTCGCATTGGCTCTGGTTTGTTGCCGTTGCCGCCATTCAGTCTCCGCTACTATCTGCTTGACGTGTCCTCGTGCCCTCGTGTCCTCTTGCCCTCCGTCAATTGTTTGCAACGTGCCATAAACCGCATTTATGAGACGACTCGAGAGAAGGTGACATTGGCTAGGTTATGCGAGCTTAACGGGTCTCACCGGCACTGCGAAAAGAATGCGAGCAAGTCGGGCAGCATACTGTATGTTCGTCTGGAACCCTGCACCAGGCGTTGACGTGTCACAGATCACTCAACGGAACTGCACGCTGCAAAGTGTGCACCAGGGGGAGAGAGCCCATTTTCCTACTTTGGACCAAGCTTCGCCCTACTGCTCGTTCCTGGCTGCCTTCACATGTTCTGCTTGCGTGCCTCTTGTTTCCAGTCCAGCGTGAGCTCACTTTGCTCAAATCTCCAGGTCTAGAGCCGTGTGTGCTCTTTTTACCTCTGAAGCTATTCCTGTCCACGTCACCTGTTCTTAGGGTCCCTTTGTCCTCTCTTCCCAAGACGGCTATAATTAGAAGTCTGTTTCATTGTCTGGGCCGGTCCCAACCATTGAGATGCAGGAGAAGAGGAACTGGCCTGCAAATTGAGTTCAATATGCATGGAACCAAATCACGACGGAGAGAGAGAAAGCGACGAAAAAACGGAGCTCGTCAACCACCGGAAACTAACCCAGATGAAAGGACTTATTCTTGTTGGAGGCTACGGCACCCGTCTGCGACCCCTGACTCTCACTCTGCCCAAGCCCCTCGTGGAGTTTGGAAACAAGCCCATGATTCTCCACCAGGTGGAGTCTCTGGCCGCTGCCGGCGTCAAGGACATTGTTCTGGCCGTCAACTACAGACCCGAGGTCATGATCGAGACCCTCAAGAAGTACGAGGAGAAGTACGGCGTCAACATCACCTTCTCGGTCGAGACTGAGCCTCTCGGAACCGCCGGACCCCTCAAGCTGGCCGAGGACATTCTGTGCAAGGACGACACCCCCTTCTTCGTCCTCAACTCGGACGTCATCTGCGACTACCCCTTCGCCGAGCTCCTCGAGTTCCACAAGAAGAACAACGCCGAGGCCACCATCGTCGCCACCAAGGTCGAGGAGCCCTCCAAGTACGGAGTCATTGTCCACAAGCAGGGCACCGCCAAGATTGACCGGTTCGTCGAGAAGCCCGTCGAGTTTGTCGGCAACCGAATCAACGCCGGTATCTACATTCTCAACCCCTCCGTCGTTGATCTCATCGATCTGCGACCCACCTCCATTGAGAAGGAGACTTTCCCCCAGCTGGCTGCCCGAGAGTCTCTGTACTCCTTTGACCTGGAGGGTTACTGGATGGACGTTGGACAGCCCAAGGACTTCCTTTCCGGAACCTGTCTGTACCTGTCTTCTCTCTCCAAGAAGAACCCCGAGGCTCTGGTCCCCACTTCCGAGCCCTACGTTACCGGTGGTAACGTTCTGGTCGACCCCACTGCCAAGATCTCTCCCCAGGCCAAGATTGGCCCCAACGTGGTGATTGGTCCCGGCGCCGTCATCGGAGAGGGTGCTCGACTCTCGCGATGTGTCGTTCTCGCCAACTCCACCATCAAGCCCCATGCATTCGTTAAGAACTCCATCATTGGCTGGAACGGACGTGTCGGCCGATGGGCTCGAATCGAGAACGTTTCCGTCTTCGGAGACGATGTGGAGGTCAAGGACGAGGTCTACGTTAACGGTGGCCGAGTTCTGCCCCACAAGACCATCTCCGGCAACATCGAGAAGCCCGAGATTATCATGTAGAGGGTCTGGTGTTGATAAGTTATAACCATTATAATAATATTTGATTGTGTATGAAAATGACTGAGCGAGTGTATTGAATGATTAATTAGACCGATGTGGTTAAGGGGCTTTACTGTCGACGGTATGTGCAGTTTTTGACGACAGAATTATAAAAAAGATAGAAAAGACATGGACCCGATTGCAACTTGCTGAAAAGGTGCAAACAAAAAGAAAAGACATGGAGAAGACCGTCGACATTACTGACTATATCGTGTTCAGATCATTTAAAGACGCTGAAGATGAAAAAAAAATTGGACATGGAGAAGACCGTCGACATTACTGACTATATCGTGTTCAGATCATTTAAAGACGCTGAAGATGAAAAAAAAATTGGACGACACTGGAATCGAACCGGGGACCTCGCGCATGCTAAGCGCATGTGATAACCAACTACACCAGACGCCCAAGAAATTCTTGCGTTTTTGGGAAACGCAGGCGCGGATATCCAAAAGGCGTTTTTTTCAAATTTTTTGGAGATAGAAGAATTCGACAAGCGCTATGATGATTAACGATACTTTGCGAGTATATCCATACAGTTATATTTGATATTGTTCTTTATTGCGTCCTCCTACATCCATTTTTAGATTTGTGCTACCCGTAGTCCAATAGACGGGATGGTCAAATGGGGATACTTACACGGGAGAGCAGTGTTGATGTGATTGGAGTACCAGATTGGATGATACTTCATTCATACAGCTGTTGACAAGCTTCATGGGTATCTTTGGGCTCGTCAAGCTTCCGTTTACTTGTTTTGGAGACGTACTGAGAGAAGTTGCCTGGTAGCAGGTTCACGGTTTCGATACCTGTCTCAATCAGTCATTCGATCAGACGTCACTGCATGTTTCTTTCATGCAATTGCATCCATATCGGCGACCTCCTCTTCATGTCTCTCTCCTTCAGGAGATCGAGTACTTTCACTGCAACTGGCCAGGGGCACGGAGGCATACTCTTTATGACCTGTTACAACTCAGGCCTTTGAGAGTACATTTCTGGTCTCAGTTTTAGATTCCAGACACAAACAGTACCGTGCAGCTAATTAACCCAGGCGTCTGGAAACATCACATTGTCGTCCGCTTTCGAGACAGTCCAATCTTTTTCCTTTTCCCCACGGGTGACACAGCAAAGTCATGAAGGACCACTTCTAGAAGCCGAATACGCTGCAAACGGTGGCTGATCGATATGAGTGGTGATATCGACATGAATAGTTGGGATTGATCTTCTCAGCTCCGAAATCTGTCCCTGTAGGTTCAGTCGTTCGAGCGTTACGATTATGATGTTTGAAGGCCTATAGCTAGATACATCGACAGTGACTTTTACTGCTAAGATGTACATCTGTGGTACTTTCAGGATTGCAGATGTTTTCTTTTTTTATGTGTCATGCTGATTAAATTCGGATATACAGGTCGTCATACTCCCGAACACCCCTTGACCTGATCAGCTGTGTTAACGAACTATCACCTCCAATGTCGAGAAAGTGTGTCAAAAGGCGACTTACCCGAGAGATTAGTAACCGGTGCTGAAAATAGTGCCTGAGACAAGAAAGGCTTCGACTTGACAGCACCGCCTCCACGCTCACAACATGTGTACAGTAGAGGTTCTCTCCATACTAACGTTTGACTACTGAAGGAGACTTGGATGGCACGATTACTGTGCCGATTACAACTCACTGTATGCTATAGCTTTTGTGTGATGATAGCACCTGTCGGTGTGCACCTCCTGTTATCTTGTGACAGAACCTCTTATTAACCCCAGGTGGTTCTAGACCCCGCCAAAGGCATTCTATACGGCAGCTAGTATTTATGATAAGAGCCATCAATTGACTTGCAGTGAATAATAACAGCAGATCAGTCACTGATCATCCTACTTTCTAGGAACATATTGACGAGCTCATCTGGAAGAGAGTGTCAGTTTGAATCACTGCACATGTACCACTGAAAGACCCGTTTATGGACACGGATGGGTATATAGAACTTCTTATGAACATCCAAACACAATCTGCCACCCACCTACACCAAGCAACCGTGAAACCGTCTGTTGACAATCTCTCTGGCATGAAGCAACCATTCATGTGGATTGACGATGCTGCTTAATGTCCATCTGTGTCACATTGAAGAAAACACCATTTTTGGCAATAACAGCTCGCATTTGCTTTTTTCCCACCGGTTTTCTTTTTGCCCGTCGTTTCTTTTTCTCAGCGTATCAACATCTTCTGCATTCCACACATGCACCATGCCAGGTCCGCAGGGCTGCCAAATGGAGAGTAAACGCCGTGAGCCGTGTTTTAGAACTCGAGGGCCGCTGCATGTGAATTCTGTAGATTTTTGCGTCTTTCCAAGACCGCTTCTTTGTGTTCTTCCGTATTTAAGTGAAATCATATACCTCTGTTTAGCATGCGCATTAAAATCATACAAGTAGCTCGAAGACGTTATGCCGCCGAAGTTTCGGCACGGTGCTTTTAGCAACGTCCGAATTCTCGATCTGGCTTAATCGAGAGTCGGCAATAACACTGACTATCTTTCGGCCTGAAGTTCTCGTCGACTTCAAATTCACGAGCTTTCTGGCCACTGAGTGGTAGAGAAATACAAGTAGGTCGTCCTCCCCAATAGACACCACACAGGTTGACCACTTTGGTAGCCTCACACATCGCACACACTTCCCTACAATGTATTCAATTACTTGGCCCACGCAATCTATCCACGTATAACCAACCACGCTAACAGCCCTCTATACGTTTACTAAGGGTAGTCTATTGGGGCTGTAGGAATGCTTCATTAGGTGGAGGTAATCGGGTTGCGTTCTTTTACGAAACATAAACAAGCGTAAAGGCCTCATCCATAGCCCGCGCTATTGTCTTTTCTTATGAACGTGGGCTAGTCCTGTCGATCCTCAGCCGTATCCGATGTTCAAGACACAACATCGTCGACGAGAGTGACCCCGGGCATGTTTGTGCTGATTTAAGCTGCAGTCTTGCCGGTCCGTAATATCCAACAAGAATCCAAATCTCAACTCTGCCCGATCCACTAAAAATCCATCCCCGTTGGGATAGAAAGTTCATCTCCACGAAGATCATATACCCGTGCACCTTGTCTCACCGGTGTCTGGATCCGGCGGATAATGAGACAGAAAATAGACCGTCAGATGACCGATCTACATGCGGTGGGGTGGAACTTGTAACAGTGGGCAGTATTATCGTCGTCAGGACCTGTACCTTGGAGGGCCAACTCACAAATAGCGCAAGCGGCTAAACTGGGCATGAGTGGGGGTCCTTGGGGGTCGGTAACTGGCCAAATGCGGATATTCGGGGAGTCTCCATACCTTCTAGAATATTACTGGGGCGCCAAAGTTCCCAGAATCTATTTATATCGATTTATGGTGGATTTTCCCCCAATATTACTTGCTCTGGATTACGTCATGCAGCTAAGTAAGCCCGTTTTCTAGCGCTCCCGTCACGTGCTACTGGCACCCGTGGGGTCTAAAAAGAAACCAAGAGTCAGTCTATTTCTGGCAGCCCGTAGCCACGAGCTTCTAGGCTCCCCAGACTGCTTAAATACCCACATGCCATCCCAACAAATCTGTGCAACGGTTTCAGCTTGCCACGAGGTATTTTTAGCAGCATCTAAGACAGCGCCCGTGCAGTATATGGGATAGACATGCGTCGTCCGCGAATGCTACATCCGATTTGCTCGTGAACGCTACGTACAGGCTCCTCCGTCTTTTTTGCTTCAAAGAACACACCGTACGAACTACGCCTCGTTGGAGCACATGGACATGTGTTCTAAAATAGGTAGATCCGGTTTAAGCAATAAGTCCGTTGCTTGCGGAGGCTATGGGAGATATTAATAGCCACAGTCAGGCACGGTATTAAGCAAGCACACAACCACCACGAGCCCGTACATACAGCTCCTCGGTCTGCGTGACGCAAAATGAAAAGCAGTGTCACACACGACACACACACATTGCGCACCGTAGCTGACCCACAGTATCTTCTCGTGGACGTAGTAACGGGTCTGTGCAGCAAAGTCTTCACCTCTCATTTAACCCAAAAACTTTTAGCGCTCGTACAGTGCGACGTGCTACCAGACTGAGCAAGTTAAGCCTATATGGGCTCCAATAACCGACGTGGAGGACGCCATGGCGAGTGCAGAAAAATTAGGAGGGGAAAACCAGCTACTTTAGACCCGGGAGAAGACCTCACAGGTTTCAGAAGACCAATAACCCGTCTCTAGCGCCAGTATACCCCTGAACTCGCGAACCTTAGCAAAACTCTATACGCGGTGTCGCGAAAAAAGACGCGCAAAAAAAACGGACGCGTGAAACCTGCAAAAAACCAACTGAAAAAAATCACGTACAGTGTCAGCATATATGCTGGCACGCTCCGGCTGTACTGGGCCGGTGACAGTGCACAGCTTGCAAACTAAGACCCTGTGGCTCTCGGGTACCTGTAAACGGCGAAACAAGCGAGCTGTAGGCGATATTGGTCTGTGGCAACGGATGGACAGAAAAATACCCGCAGGGGACAGTTTATTAGAATTCAATTTCAGCTTATGGTTTGATTTGATTGGCGGTATGACCGCTTTGGGCTGACTAAGCGGTCCTGGCTTGGCTAGTGGTATTTTCGAGGGGTGCAGAGATACGAGTACGAGTGCTCGAAGAGGTAACTGAGAGAGAATAGGAGCGGTAATATGAGCCCCTATTACGCCGCTTTGGTCCGTGCTATTTCTGTTTGTGGTGATATTTCTGTTGTCGGTGATAAGCGGTCTTAAGAATGTATGTACAGTGTTGGATCAGGTGGTGATAGAGATTGGAGGCCGTAGGCTGAAGTCTAGCGAGTCAATGTTGCAATTGTTTGTTTCATGTCAACACGACTCCTATAAAACATACGATATATCTCGCTTGTTGTCACCGCTCCTATACCGGAGCTTTTGCGTAGCGACGGCTAGGCCGATTCGGTCTTCTTTCATGTCACATTGAAACGGCCGAAAACAGCGGGATCAAACGGCGATTGCCACAGCAATGCCACAGAACACAGTCGGGGCTGCCCCCGTTTCATCTCCAGCAAAATATGTCCACACAGCAGCCGTTATTATCGAGGTTCCGCTTGTTGCACTTGTTGTCTTATTTTAGAGTCTCTTTGCAACGATGCCACACCGCTATCCATATTGGGACCCGTACCGACCCCTTGCCGAGCGCCAGCCGTCATTGTAGACGAAGACAAATTGCCACAAGTGTATCAGAAGTTGCCAAGCGGTCCCGTCCACATTTCTCCCAGTGTTTGATTGGCACTGATTGCGGCTCAGATCGGGCTCCGAAATGTCGAGTCCCGCTTGTCGCCCTCTTTTGGAAGCTGCTGACTTAGCGCCATAATTTGGCCCTAACATGCACGGGCTAGCTCCGTTTGCGTCCACCGTCTGCCCGAGACGTGCAAATCACGCCCGCCCAACGTGCTCTTATTTTTCCAGGTCTTCCATTTGTTTGTCTTTGCTTTTTTTGCGTCTTGGTTCGCCATGCAGCCGCCGGGCGCTCCACCTCCCACATTCCCACATTTGTCCGAAAGCCGTGCCGAAAAAGGGCTTTTGCTGGCGGCTCGTCTTGCGCAACTTATTACTCCGCCAGACGATATTATTCCGCTATAGTGTGTGCCCTACTGCGCCCACAAATATTTGCACGTAAACAGCACACGCCGTTGTTATGACAACCCGAACCCCCAATTACCTAACTATCTCCACACCCTGGAGGGGAGGCATTCCAGAAGCAGCCAGATGCACCGACCAGATGATCGGTGCCTGTGCGTGCTCCGGTTCCGGACGACAACCGTTACTGCAGCAACACCCTCCCTCCAGCACACACGTGCGCAGGTGGAGAGAGTGTGGATCGAGTGTCTTTCTGTGTCTGTGAGGGTGGAAAGTCTCGACTGTTAGACCCCACGGGCTTGTTTTGACACATTCCACCACGTCAGGGGTCGAGCCGAGGAAGCAGGTGTGGAGTGTACATGGTCGCTAAGAGGTGAGGAGCCCGGATATTTTCCCCTGCCACCAAACGGCCGATATTTTCTGCTGATACGGGATATTTTCGACTTTTGCGTGCTAGAGCCGTCAGCGCTGTGGAGAGCCCGATATTATCTCGAATTATCACAACGTTACAGCGCCGATCGGGCAAACTGATGGATTCGGACATGACGGGAGCCTGACAGGAGCGGGTCGTGGTGGAGGTGGGGAGCTGCCTATCATTGGGCCGCTGGGAGTCGGGGACCCCCACAACTTGCTTCTTCTCGGCTCACTTTGTCTTTGTGCACCGGAATGCTGATTCGGTTTGCATCCTCACCTAATCGAAGGACACCATACAGTGTGCGGTGCAGGACTCTTGCTAGGGTTTGGGATGCGGCCCCCATCTGGGATTTACGAATAGCCTCTTTTAAGGTAATAGCGTTAGTCTTTTACATTGGCATTGTGTGCACAACAAGATCGAAACCATGACACTGTAGCCGTTGTCGTGACGTAGTGACGACGCTGTACGTTCAACTTGGGGCGCGGAAAAAACCATGACGACGATACGACGGGAGCGACGGTGTGTGGCCGGTTCACGGCCACGGTCGCGACTAGTGATATCACACCACCTCAGACGCAGGGCTAGACTGCACGTGGACGCACGCTTTTCGTGTCTCCTCCTACGGCGTGATTCTGTACCACCTGAGGGCCGCTTTTGTGGACGCAGCGGTGCCAATCGAAAACCCCTCAACCATCACTAGCTGCAGATCAATCACTGCACCCATCTCCAGGCCCTTTTCGGAAACCGGTAAGACGCTGCTGCAGCGGCGTGCAGCAACTCTCGCGAGGTAAATTCCACAGCAACGCGTGATGTATGGGGTAGATGGAGAGTGCGAATACTGGCACTGATGGAGAGCTGTGTGGCCAACGGGGGTAAGTAGGCAAGGCACACTGAGACCACATATGCACTGCAGGGCCATTTGTGACCCCTGTAGAACGTATCGGACTACTGGCGGACTAGTCGACCCGGGAACATGTGCTCCGCAGTCTGCCACACGACACGCCAATACCAAGCACCCCGCTTGCTCATATCTCGACTGTTGACGCACGACATGCGCCAGATCTGCGGACGAACAAGCACATACAGTTTAGAGAAAACGAGAGCGTAAATATGGATTAGGGTCGGGCGGCGCTGGGAGATTACATGGTGGGTTAGGGCGCAGTTGGCGGTGCTACGTTTTTTTGGAGCGTGCGCGCTCAGTGTTTGTCAAGACACGAGCTGTTGGTGGGCAAGTGCAAGGGGCACTTGAGGCTTTGGGCTAAGGCAGTGCGTCTCCGGAGGTTATCCCATTGAGTGATTTGGTCGGTCCCCATAGACTTGCAGTCCCTCCAGGTTCAGTAATCGAGATTCCAGTATCAAAAAACGAAGATGGCATTTTTTATTATTTTCATACAATGACCGACATGTGGCCAAGTGAGAATCCCTTGTCACCCATGTTTACAATAGTTTTATTGTCTCCACCAAATACAATGGTGTAGACTTGACGGCCCAAAACTTTACAGTCTCTTTGTCAGGGTCTAGCAATCACACAGGGCTGGCCACCATTGTTTACAAAACCTAGAGCTCAGTATAAGAGGCTGCGGGTCCCTATCCAAGGCCAGATTGATTGATCAGGAAAAGGTGAGTGATTGAGGGAGATGTTAGCCATGGGTTTTTTTTCGTCAATGGGTCAATGGGTCGACTCTCAATGTCAATTAGTGGAACGCCTTTTTGTGTTTCACTTCTGTTCAGTACAGCTTAAGCCGCCGCCTTGAAATCTCGGGCCACCACCACGCAATGGATCCAACACAGATCCGACGTTACAGCGCCGTCTGCGCAGCTGCCACAGCTCCTACCTGCTACACCATGTCTCACACAACGTCTCCAACCACCTGCACCGGAGGTCGCGACATTGGCAATATGTGGTTGGCCCAACAACCAAGTCTAATTCTAATGGGGAAAAGGCAAACATGCATCGGTCTGAGCGAGCTCGGAAACTTGATCTCCTATCCACACTAACACAGGATGCAAAGTGTGACCAGTCCACTGACTCGACGGCACATGTTCGACGACTCGCCGTCCTACAAGCGCAAACTGCTTTCGCCGGCCTATCTGGCCGCAGATCTCTCTGCCACCGTTCACATTGAGACGTGAGTATTTCTATGGACTAATGGGTTTCTGGGGCCCCACAGCTTGGGTGGTTGGATCTGATCCGTCAGCGTGTGGTCTTGTGCTGTATTACAGATTGCAAACGGCGTACAGCAGACGGATCTGGCGTCGTCACAAGGGAGGTGTCACAGGGTCGCAGACCGCTGACTCTGCCAGCACTGCCATTGACAACGACACAGATCACCAGACCTGTCTCAGCCACAACCACCATCAAGACAGCCGCGCTAGCCACCTCGACCACCACCACCACCACCACCACCCTGTCAGGTTTTTTTCCCACTGTAGACTTCCGCTTACATGGGGCACGCACACGCACGCAGCGTGCAGTTAATTATCACCACTAACGCAGACCCACCCTGCCCACTCCAAGACGCTCGCTCTTCACTGCCAGAACCCCTGCATTTCTCAACCTCCCGCCGCCCAACGACTCGTCCACGCCATGTGGAGTCCCCATGAAGAAGTCGATGAGCATGATGGAGCCCATGTCGCCGCTGTCCGCTGGTTCGGACGGCAGCACCACCTTTGGCAGCAGCATCAGCAGCAGTAACACAAGCTCCAGCAGCATCCAGATGCACCGGCTGCGAAAGAACAACCGCAGCACCAGCAGCCTGCGGCTCACGAGCGCAGGCGTGTCGTTCGACCCCATCGACGAAGAGGGCAGCTTACGTAAGCCGTTCCGGTTTTCGCTCGAGCTGGACTCGCCCGCACACACCGGCTTCACCCACTCCATGAACGAGGCCGCCGACAGCAGCATGGACACGGACGAGGACGCGCTCGGTAGCCTGTCTCAGAGCTTCCGTTTGGGAGGAAACAGTGCAAGTCACACAAACACACACGGGCTGAACTTTAACGGTTTTACGCTTGGCAGCAGCTCCGCAGCTGCAGGTGTTGGAGCATCACAAGCAGCAGCAGCAGCATCAGCAGACACCACTGCGGACGACATCAACGATACCCCGTCTGCGCGGCCGGTGCGACCGTCTCTCAACCCGCTATGCAAGCGGACATACAACTCGTCGTCCACGCCGTTCACCGCCAAGTTCAAGCGGCCGCGACGAACGCACTCCATGTTCCAGGACCCCAAGGAGCTCATGCAGGAGGAGCTGGATGAGGAGAAGGAGATGGTGCGACGCCTGTCGCTGTCGCCCGACGTGAACAACAACGTCGACTCCTTCCTCGTGTCGTCGGACTGCACTCTGGAGTCTTTCTCCGTCGAGGGTGATCCCTTCCGACGTATCAAACGAGAGACCCTGGTGCAGATTCTGGACGGCCAGCACTCGCATTACTATGACCGCCATGTGGTGATCGACTGCCGGTTCGAGTACGAGTACGACGGCGGCCACATTGATGGCGCCATCAACATCAACTCTAAGGACCGGCTCGAGGAGCTGCTGACGGACGAGGAGGGCATTCTGGGCAACAACTGCGCCAACCTGATGCGTCCCGGAAAGCGGGGCGGAGACTCGCGAAAGCGCACGCTGTTGATCTTCCACTGCGAGTACTCTGCTCACCGAGGCCCCCGAATGGCCATGCATCTGAGAAACCGCGACCGGCGACTCAACATGACCAACTACCCACATCTGAACTTCCCGGACGTGGTGATTCTGCAGGGCGGCTACAACCACTTCTTCGAGCAGTTCCACACGCGGTGCTACCCTCCCCAATACGTCGAGATGAACGACTCCATGCATAATAGCACCTGTGAGCGAGAGATGGGCCGGTTCCGGCGCCACATGAAGCTGCGGAGCGAGAGCTCCATTAACAAGCAGCAGGGCGTCATCTGCTCGCCCGTGGGTCTGTCGCGTTCGCTGAGCGAAAACGTGGACTACCACCGCCCCAAGCGGGTTGTGAGTTGCCAGCTATGGCGATGACGTGCATCCAGAGACACTTTGCTCCAACTAATTAATTCCACACACACACACACACACCAGTCTCTGTGGGCAGCCTTGACGGTTGTCCGCCTCCGTGTTTTCTGAGATCCTGCAGCGATCCAGAGACACCAAAAGAACAATGACATAAAAGTACTGACCATAATACATTATACCCATATTCGTTAAGTGAGTAGGCAGCGTAGCCATGACCGTATCTTCCAGCCATGTGACGTCACATGATATTTTATACTAAAACTCCATTAGTGGCTCAAATAGGAGGTGTTAGTGAGGCGATGTGGGAGGTGTGGTACGACATGAGATCACACGATTCTGTCAATGTAGCAGTCAATTGTCAGGCCAGCAGCAACCAGCAGCAACGTCGCAGCTACATCTACAGTCTACATTCACTTATGGCTCAATTCATCAGACCATTGTGATGGTTGCTTTTGTTTCCTCGGCACGCTGTGAGTATGTTGCAGAGCGTTGCGAAATACCGCAAGCTAATGCTAGGTCACGTCACATAAGCAGGGTGCAGCAAAAAAACACGCGTTGTTGTTTGCGTTGGCGACTGTTGCCTTGCTCTATTATCTCAGTTGCTCATTCCGCTTCTCTTTAGACCTCACTTGCTTGTCTTCTTTCGGCCATGTTGTTAATTCTCCTTTTGCTTTGCTCTTTTGCTTCGCCGTGATTAGCTTGCTTAATCAGAGTGCATGGGGGAGGCAAGGGGACGCGTCGGGGGGGAGCCGAACCGTGTAGGCACAAGCTGTATTACCACGCGTACAGATTGTGGGGCTAACAACAACGGACGCTCGTAATAAAAGCCCGTCCGCGGAAAAATATGAAACGGCGCTACTGGAGGCACGTACCCCGGTCCGTAAAAAAGTAGCTCAAGTGCAGTGTTTAAAAGTTAGCCTACATGGGGCTGACCGAGGTGCATTCACTGAGCAATGTCGGAGGAGATGGGTGCTGGATTTCCTTGATTTCCTTGACTTTGCTTTTATTTGCCTCATTTACCTCATCTCTTTGCCTTTTCATCTACAACTCCACATTTCAGCCTCGCATACCCCGGCCCCGTAAATGTCTCAATCCTCCACCCACCACCATCAGCACAAATGCGGCCATCACTCCCTCAACTCTGTGTCCAGTCATCGCGCCACATGACGACTGTACTCGAAGCCTCAGACACAAAGAGCCCATTGTGGGCCCTACAGCCTCTCTTTGTCCGCACGGTCCCCTATTTTCGGGTGCGGTTGTACACCCCACAAACTCTGAGCTTAGCACGCATCGGTTTGGCGTGGGTTACGCGCAAGTGGGGCTAAACGCGATGGCCATATGACCGGCGACAAAAGCAGATATTGATAATAAATGTGAGACACGAGCGTAGCGGCTAGCTGCAGCGGAGACAGGGGTATTTTCAGGCGAAAAACAGGAACCAACATGAGGCTCGAACATGGTGTTGACAAATTCCTCCGCACCGTGATACGTTCCGAATACACCTTACTCATCCAAAAACAACTCACCCCACAAGAGATCGACAGCGATGGAAATGTTGCTGTTTGCGATACGATACCGTTGGAAGTGAGCGCCACAGGCGGGGGTTTCGCTGACGTCACCTGACTAAGCAAAGGTAAACAAAGACACGAGCTAAGGACATGTTTTGACCGTAGCAGGAGGTCAGGTATGGCAGTGACACCGTACAAACTGTCACATGAATGTGGTACAGCTCGTAGGATCACCTGGGTGCAATCTCCTGACACCGTATCACCTCCTATTGATCTCCTGACTAGTCACGCCGATACAACGTCTTATGAACGTATCTGCTACCCCTCGATTTAGTGCCACCACGCTGTTGCACGTCGCATGCACAGCCAAAGATCCACCCTTCTTATTATGTCAAACGTCAATCAAACTATTTAAATGTACTTGTAGGGGTTGAGAATGTGGTTAGGGTCGTAGGCGTTCTTGAGCTGCTTCATCAGATGCACATTGTCCGCGTCCTTGGAATACTGGATGAAATGCTTCTTGATGAGACCCAGGCCGTGCTCGGCCGAAATGGAGCCGTTGACGTTGGACACCCACTCGTAGATCCAGGGCTCCAGAACCTGCGAAATTCGCTCAGAGTACTCTCGGGTCATAATGTTGAGATGCAGGTTGCCGTCTCCAACGTGGCCGTATCCAATGACATCGACGACGGGCTTGGAGGCGTCCGTCTTGGAGATCATGTCCTTGCTCTCGAAAACAGCTCGAAGATCGTCGACAATGTTGTACAGCTGGGGCAGAGGAATGGAAATGTCGTACTTGTAGACGCCTCCCTCCTTGCCAATGACCTCAGTGATTCGCTCTCTCCATGCCCACAGGTTCTGGAACTGAGTCTCGTCGCTGGCCACCACTCCGTCGGTCACAATCTCCTTCTCCATCACGTCTTCCAGGAACGCCTCGAGCTTGGCGTCGTCGTGCTCCTTGTTGGATCCGGCGGTCTCGATCAGAATGAAAAAGGGGCTCTCGGTGTCGACGGGTCGGGTCAGGTCGCAATGCTGCTGGACCCAGCCCTGCGATCGGCCGTCCATGAGCTCGAACGCAGACAGAATCTCGCCGAGATCCTTCTTGGCGGCAATGAAGGCGTCCTGGACCTTCTGGTACGAGTCGACAGCGAGGTAAGCCACGTTCTTGGCAGCGGGTCGCTGGGGACACAGAATGGAGACGGCGGTGATGACACCCAGAGTTCCCTCAGAGCCAATGAACAGCTGCTTGAGATCGTAGCCGGTGTTGTCCTTTCGCAGCTTGGACAGCATGTTGATGACCTTGCCGTTGGCCAGCACCACCTCGAGTCCGAGAACGGAGCCGTGCAGAGATCCGTATCGCAGCAGACGCAGACCTCCAGCGTTGGTGGCCACGTTGCCTCCAATATGACAAGAGCCCTTGGCGCCCAGATCCAGAGGGAACATGAAGCCCCGGTCGGCCAGGTACATGTCTGCGGCCTCGAGAATGACGCCCGCATCGGCAACAAGGATTCCAGACACATTGTCAAACGACCGCACCTTGTTCATGTTGCTGAGCGACAGAATGATCTCGTCGAACAGAGGCACAGATCCGCCCACCAGACCGGTGTTTCCTCCCTGAGGCACCACCGCCAGCTTCTTGTCGTTGCAGTACGACAGAATCTTGGACACCTGCTCGGCCGTCGAGGGCTTGAGCACCAGCTGCGTCTGTCCCCGGAACTTTCGCATCCAGTCCGTGTTGAACGTCTCAATGTCCTCAGCGTCGGTCACGAGAGCGTTGGCGGGCAGAATCGTCTTGAAATGCGCAATGTCGGCCTCACTGAGTCGAGCATAGTCACCTCGAGTCTCGGTCTTGTACCACTCGGCAGTCTGCTTGACCTGGAAGGCAGGAGAAGAGGTGTGAACAGATCGAGAACCGGAAACAGCCTTGGAAAGAGCCAGAGGCTTGGCAGAGAGCTGGAAAGCAGTCTTGGAAATGGTGTGACGAGCACCTCGCAGGGCCACTCGAGTCACCAGTCGTTTGCCGGCAGATTGCATCATTGTCGTGGAGGTTTTTGGCTGTGAGTCAGAACCGGCTTTTTTGCCTTCTCCGTCATTTTTTGGGCGCCTATTTCAAACCTTAATATGGCGATGTTGAAGCAGGTGTGCAGCAGTGCTGATGAGGGGAAGCTATTTTTATTGGTCGAGGGAGACTGGAGATTATTGGTGATAGATTGTAGGTGAGAGGGATTTGATTTGTGTAGTTTCGAATGATTTAGGAGTTTGTTTGAATTGTTGTAGATTTTTAAACAATTAATTTGAAATTTTAAACAATTAACTGGAATTAAAGGAGTTGAAATTCAATTGATGTAAATATCAATAAATCACATAAATGCGCAGAAATTGCAAACGCGCTTAAAAGCAGTTTTAGCACACAAACAAGGCTATGTTCTGTTCACCCTACTTTTCTCTATCTCAGTATAAATTAGTGATTAAATTATTCGTAACGCATTATATAAGTGTTCAAAGGAGTGTCTAAACCGACTCGATGAAAACGTGCTGGCCGTCCTTCTTATCGTCGGAAGCATGCTCATTGTCAAACGCAGTAACGGGAGCGTGGGGAACAAACTGGTACGATCGAGAAGCAATCTTGATCTCGGAGTACATCTGGTCCACCTCCTCCAGAGTGAGACCCTTGGTCTCGTAGATGAAGAAGTAGGTGAAGGCGATACACAGGAAGTTGCAGCCTCCCCAGATGAAGAAGACCTTGGTCTTGAGTCCGGCAGATCCGGGCTTCTCGTCAACGAGATAAGGAGTAGCAAAGGCAATGGCAAAGTTGAAGAGCCAGTTGGAAGCGGCACACAGAGCGACACCCTTGGCTCGGATTCGCAGAGGGAAGATTTCTCCAATGACAACCCAGGCAATGGGGCCCCAGGTGGCAGCAAAGCCGGCAATGAAAGTACAGGTGAAGGCAATGAGGACCTTGGACGAGGTCTGGTTGTCGATGGCGGTTCCGACGGCGGCCACAATGAACTCGGAAGAGCACATGACGATAGCTCCGATCAACAGCAGCTTTCGTCGTCCGACTCGATCGACAAACATGATACCGGGGATGGTCATGACCACGTTGACAATGTTGGTGATCATCTGGATGAGGAAGGGGTTGTCAATGTTGGCGTTCTTGAAGAACTCGGTTCCGTAGTAGAAGATGAAGTTGATACCCGTGAGCTGCTGCAGAGCTTGGATAGCAATACCGGTCAGCATTCGCTTCAGCTGGGAGCCCTTGGGGGAGAAGCAGGCGGCCCAGGTGGCCTTGCCGATCGACATCTCGTGGTCGTGAGAAGACTGGATCTCCAGAAGCTCCTTCTGGACGGCCTCGTGGTCCACGGGAAGTCGTCGCAGTCGTCGCAGAGAGTCGGCGGCCTTGTCGTACTCGCCCTTCTTGATCCAGAATCGGGGAGTCTCGGGCAGCAGAATGAGACCTCCTGCGAGAATGATGGCCCACAAAAGCTGCAGACCCAGAGGAATTCGGTACGACGAAGTGTCGTCTCTGTTCTTGGTAGCGTTGTTGACGATAGCAGCCAGCAGAAGACCGATGGTGATGGCAAACTGGTAGATGGAGACCACGGCACCTCGAATCCACTTGGGCGCAACCTCAGACTGGTACAGGGGAACGATGGAAGAAACACCTCCGACACCGAGACCGGCAACCACTCGTCCGACAATCAGAAGAGTTCGGCCAGTAGCAGCAGTCTGGAGAATGGCTCCAACAGAGAAAATGACACAGAAAAAGACAAGACCCAGTCGTCGACCAAGAGTATCGGAAGCCCAGGGGGCAGAAATGGCTCCAGTGAAGGTACCTGCAGAAAGAATCGAAGTAATGAGAGAGGTCTGTTCCGAGGTGAACTCGAAGCCGTCGTCGGTAAAGGTCTTCTTGACGAAGGGCATGGCCATGACTCCGGAAATGGTTCCAGTGTCGTATCCAAACAGAATACCTCCAAAGGCGACAAACACGGCGACAAAGGCGGCCATGAAAGCCGAGCCCTCGGGCTTTTCTCCACGGTTGATGATGTTAGCGAGTCCCATGGTTTTGTAATGCGTTGATGTCACCAGAGGGCAACTGCTACTGGCTATATATACACGAAAACAGCATCCGGCCTTCATTCCCCGCTTAGCTTAGCTGCTGCTCTCATGTGTCACGAAAAACAAAGACCTCTTGACAGAGGGCTTCAAACCTTCCCCAGGTTTCTTGTTTGTGTAAACGCTCGCACCACTCCCCACAGTGTTTGACCTACCGTCGGCAGTAAGGATTTTCCCCGGGGGATAGGAATAAACTTGCTGGGCGCGGCTCTGTCTCAGCTATAGTTGCGGTAGAGAGTTACACCTTTCGAAGAAGAGCTACACTAGCTGACCGTTCAATGTATAACTTTACCAGCAGAGGCTCTGGAGACACGCGTGCGGATTCTTCCGGGCTCAAACGGCCGCGACGAACCAAGAGACAAGAGTCGGGCCACCAAAGTGACGTTTCAGACGCCGAAAAATGTCGACTCAAACTTTTCCAACAAACGTCACCAGCTGCATCTGCGGGGTCGGCGCTTCATGAAAAGAGGTTTCGCAAAGGCAAATTTTATGCTCTCGCCTGAGACTGCCGAACCCTTTCGAGAGTAGTCGCTCAGCCGTGCCTTTTGGGTGCAGCGATCGCTTTCAGCCGTGCTAATTTGGCGCACTAGCGTTGTGTGGGGAGGGGCACTTGCGAGAGCCGAGGGCCAGTGTCGACAAAGAAAACGGGCTCCCGAGGGGAACACTGAAAGCCTTCTAAAAAGAAACCCCCGGATTAAATGTCGACCATCTAGCGGTAAGCGAGTCCCCCGCACGTCCAATGTATGTACCCCTTGTTTGATTAATCCGCTTGATCTAGCCTCTTGTCTGGGACGCATCTACCCCCGGTCGCCATATACAGTTTTGCTCCATGCACGCGCGCGGCCAGGCAGACCGCTTCTTCTGGACCCACATCAGCCTTCTTTTGCAAGTGTCTCCTTGTCTTTCTGGCCCACGTCAAGTGGAGCACGGAAAAACATTGTTTTAGCTTGTCTCAATTTTCAGGTGGGGAGAACTTTATGCAGGCCGTCGACGACTCGACGTGGTAGGAAAAAACTTGCAAATACCCGTCTGGCGCGAATAAAATCACCCCGGATAAATGACGGGAAATATCTCGAAATGGACAAACCACCCGACCTGACAGCTGACCTTTCTTGGCACGCGAGTCTCGTGTTCTCTGACATGACACGAAGCATAAAAAAGAAATGATTAGTCTCTCTCCCCACACAAGTCAACCACTAAAATTAGCAAGTCGCTTCCTGTGAGGAGTACAGTCTCGTGGAGTTTAATCCCAATCAAATACGACATTCCCATCCAGCCACGAGGTTCCATGATGGTCTCTGGTAGATTGAGCAGCGTGTGAGGAAGATGTGAGACAGATTCATCTCTTGGTGTTCCGTATGGGCCGCCAATAGACACCTCTGCAACCGTAGTGGCTTGGCTCTTTCTCTGATCTCTTCGACAACCGTGCATGCTGGGGTGCCTCGGCTCTTTTGCCTGGCCCAGAATCACGTTATATTGAAACTGCATACACTCAACAAGATACGGCCGTCTAGTTGCGGACCAAGCCGCATCAGGAGCCCCTGTTCTTCCGGAGGCCCACACACAAGGAATAATTGGGCGGGGAACACGCACCAGTCTTCATCAACAAGAAAATCCGCCCGGAAAAAGTCCCCCAACAGAGTCTAGATTCGCCAAGACTGGTCTTGAAAAACTTCCAACCGCTGACAAATATCTTGGCAATGTATTCATAAATAGTCCGGTCGGAGCTATAGCAATGATGAGTGAGATGAGGAGTTATGAAAACTGCTGCGGCTGCCCCATCTTTTTGCGCCCAGTATTGCATTTATAGTGGGCGCAGCGTTGCAATAGGTGCACCGTGGCATCAGGGTCTCATAGATCGGTGAATGAATGGAAGATCTGGAGTCACCTTCTGCAGAATTGCAAAAGCCGGCTTTCGTTTCTGCCGCCGGTATAATCTACTGCTCCTTGACACTAATTTTTAAGCATGAAGGCCGCTGGCTATAGCTTCGGTTTTTCAAACAATCGTCGAAAGTGGGGAAAAATCGTGCTGTAGTGGATTTCAATATATTAGTCAGAGATCTGACAAACAAAGCGAAGGCATGTACCGGTGCTTGTACCCCACACATCTTGTTAACTTTTCCTCTTCAAATCGGACTAAAGGCACACGCTACGCGTCGCCTACAAGTCTCATGCACCTGCTTGCATGCCACATGCACGACCCTACACACTGCAGATTCACAGATACTCTGGGATTCGACACAAACCAAGCAGCACACCTGAACACAATTATGACCGCACACACAACGAACGCCCCTTCTTCTGCAAACCGTCGATTCATGCCCACAGATACCGATGCGAGTCGCCACTCACGCGACACTAGCTAGAGGTGGTTTATTAGTGGCACTAGTGAGTATAGCTGACACAGCCGTAGCCACGGCTCTATGTCAATCGAGATCCAAAGCACCTTTCACATTACTAACCCGTCCGACTTGCAGGTAACCCCTCTTTTATCATCCCAACACCTACACCACAAAGCCCTCTAAGCGTTGATCACGCTACCCCTCCACACATTACACAGTGAGTGATAACATGCGCCTTCTACACTTGATAGCCAGACTGTGTATCTTGCACTAGCTACCCTTACTCCAGCCACTGACACAGTCTTCTCCCCTCTCGCCTGATCCCCACCCATCCAATTCTCACTCGCCTAATTCTTCCTCGCTTACACACTTCCAAAAGCCCCTTACACTTCCCACACACCCCCTGCCGCATATCTCTTTCAGAACTGAAGCCGTGACTCGAATATAGCAAGTGAGTATCATTGCTGTGGAAAAGTCTCTAACTGACAACAGACAGGTTGTTTCCAGCTCTTTTGCACATCTAACCTAGCCGTCGCACCACCATCTACGCTCTGGTTTTACACAAGAAAATCATATTCAATATTCAACACATTCATCACAAAAAGCCCTTCGCAAAATCTTCATCAAAACCCTCCACAAAAAAATCCTTCGCATAAGTCTTCATCAAATCCACCACAAAAAAGTCCTTCGCATAAACATCATCAAATCCACCACAAAAAATCCTTCGCAATTTCCATCACACGGCCTACACGACAAGCAAGACACATGCCATCAGCGAGCCCAGAACAAAGCCTTGGTGGGGCTTGAGAGCGCGAGCAGCGTTGGCTTGAAGAGGGTCCGAGCCAGAAGGAGGGCCGGAGAACATTGCTGGTGTCTCCTGGCTATCTCCTGATCCGAGTCCTGCTCCACTGCCACTGCCGCCTCCGCCAACACCTTGTTGAGAGCCGGGATCTGAGTTCGAGCCGGAGCCCGCTCCACCGAATCCAGATCCACCGTTTCCGTCATGGCCATTGGAACCAGAGCCAGGGTGAGAACCAGCTCCGCCTTCCCCAGTTCCGCCTTGTCCATGACTGCCGCCAACGCCTGAACCTGAGCCTTCATCTCCGAGGCCAGATCCACCGTTAGCACCATCTCCGCCATTTCCACCGGGGACGTTGGAGCCAGAGTCGGGTTGAGATCCTGATCCTCCATGTCCACTGCTTCCGCCTGATCCAGATCCGTCTTCGCCGAGTCCAGATCCTCCGCTTCCACCGTTTCCTCCGCTTCCACCATTTCCTCCGCTTCCACCGTTTCCACCGCTTCCGCCATTTCCAGAATCTGGTTGTCTAAATCCAGAATCAGAGGAGGCTTCGTCAGATCCCGATCCCGATCCGCCACCAGTGCCACCAGTTTCAAGAGGGGTCACAGTGCCAGTTCGGTATGAGACTGAGAACGAAGACGCGTCGCCGCCAATGGGGTTGAATGGGATGCTTCTTGAAGGAAGAACAGTGACCACGATGCCTGTAGGAACTCCATTGCTGTCAGTCTCCACTGAGGTACCGGGTGTTGGTCCAACAGTGGTAGTCTGGTCAGAGGTCTGAATGACGAACGAAGAACCACGCGAGTCTGTGAGTGTTCGGGCACCCTGAGAGTCTCCGTTTTGAGAGTCAGAGTGCGGGCCAGAGGTAAGGCCGGTTGTCAGAGGGCCGACAGTCACCTCAACACCTGTTGGGACGCCATTGCTATCCGTAAGGGTCGAGGTGCCGTCAACAGGTCCAGACAAGGTCGTGGGCACCACAGTGATAATCACGCGCGAGGCACCTCCGTCTGTGAAGGTGGACGTACCTGCAGAGGATCCAGTCACTAGTGATGTTCCACCGTCTTCGGAGCCAGTCAATGCTGACGAAAGAGCTCCATCGTCTCCATCACCCGATCCAGAGCCAGATCTTGTTGTCGTGGCTGTAGGAAGCACTGTGACGACAACATCTGTGACAACTCCGTTGCTGTTGGTGATGCTTGAGGTTCCTTCCTGGTCTCCAGTCACTGTAGTGGGCACGAGAGTCTCAATGATGACGGTGCTACCGTCAGGGTTGGTGGAGACAGACACGCCAGGAGTTGAGCCAGTGACAACAACGTCGGGCTTGAAGGTTGAAGAAGCCTCTGTTACGATCACACCAGTGACAGCGCCGCCGTCATCAACCAAGGTTGATGTGCCAGGAACGCTACCCGTCACTGTGCTCGGAACCACAGTCACGATGATGTGCGTGTTTCCGGCATCATCCTTCGACGTTGAAGTTCCAGGAGTCGATCCGGTTACGAAAGTGGGACGCGAGGGAACAGAAGTTTGAGTGACCACAACACCGGTGACAATGCCATCTTCGTTTGTCACACTTGATGTACCAGGGGTATCACCGCTAACTGTCGTGGGGACAACGGTAACCACAACTCGAGACCTTCCATCTCCGTCATCGATAGTGGTTGTACCCTGAACAGAGCCCGTGGTAACGGTATCGGGCTTCACGGATGATGCCACCGTCACAACAACTCCAGTCACAACGCCACGGCTATTGGTAAGACTTGACGTGCCAGGGACTCCACCGGTTTCGATAGACGGCACAACCGTGACGATATAGAAGGTGCTTCCGGCATCGTTCTGGGTAGTTACGGTGCCCGGCACTGAACCAGTGACAAGCGACGTGCCTTCTCCTCCGAAACCATTTCCTCCTCCATCTCCACCTTGCGATGCCTCAGTAACAATGACACCAGTTACAACGCCACGATCATCCAGCACGCTTGAAGTGCCGGGTGTTTCACCGGTAACTGTGGATGGAACAACAGTGAGCACGAAATGCGTGATGCCGCTCTCATCAACAGATGTGGAGAAGCCAGGGGCTGGTCCAGTGGTTACAATATCAGGGGTGTGGTCCAAAGTCTGCGTGACCACGACTCCAGTCACGATTCCGTCATAGTCAACGAGACTGGAGGTGCCAGGAACGTCTCCAAAGGTGGTAGAAGGCGCAAGCGTTACAATCACGCTAGTGTGTCCATTTCCGTCGTCGACGGTAGTCGTGCCGGCCACGGGGCCGGTTTCAACAACGTCGGGCCTCACAGGAGTGGGTGGAACGGTCACAATCACGCCAGTGATCACGCCCCGTTCATCAGGGACGCTCAGGGTACCTGGAGTAGCGCCGGTCACAGTTGAGGGAACCACTGTGAGCACGTAGTGCGTGCTGCCGCCAGCGTCAACGGACGTTTCAAAGCCGGCAACGGGTCCAGTGGTAACAACATCGGGAGTTCGGTCAATCGTCTGGGTGACAACAACTCCAGTAACGATTCCATCATTGTCAACGAGACTGGAGGTGCCGGGCACATCACCGAAGGTAGTAGAAGGAACAAGTGTCACGATAACACTTGTCTGTCCATTTCCATCGTCAATAGTAGTCGTGCCGGCAACAGGGCCAGTCTCAACAACGTCAGGTTTCACAGGAGTGGGGGTCACTGTGACCACAACACCGGTGATCACGCCTCGGTCATCAGGAACACTAAGGGTGCCAGGTGTATCACCTGTCACAGTTGAGGGTACAACTGTCAACACATAGTGCGTAAAGCCACCAGCATCAACAGACGTCTCAAATCCAGCAACAGATCCAGTGGTAACAACATCAGGAGTTCGATCCAAGGTCTGGGTGACGACAACTCCAGTAACGATTCCATCGTCGTCAACGAGACTGGAGGTACCGGGCACATCACCGAAGGCAGTGGAAGGTACAAGTGTCACGATAACACTTGTCTGTCCATTTCCATCGTCAATAGTAGTTGTACCGGCAACAGGGCCAGTCTCAACAACGTCAGGCTTCATAGGAGTGGGAGTCACTGTGACCACAACACCGGTGATCACGCCTCGGTCATCAGGAACACTCAGGGTGCCAGGTGTGGCACCAGTCACAGTTGAGGGTACAACTGTCAACACATAGTGCGTAGAGCCACCAGCATCAACAGACGTCTCAAATCCAGCAGCAGATCCAGTGGTAACAACATCAGGGGTTCGGTCCAGGGTCTGGGTGACAACAACTCCAGTAACGATTCCATCATTGTCAACGAGACTGGAGGTACCAGGCACATCGCCGAAGGTAGTGGAAGGCACAAGTGTCACAACGACACTTGTCTGTCCATTTCCATCGTCAATAGTAGATGTGCCTGCCAAGGGGCCAGTTTCAACAACGTCAGGCTTCACAGGAGTGGGGGTCACTGTGACCACAACACCGGTGATAACACCTCGGTCATCAGGAACACTCAGGGTGCCAGGTGTGGCACCGGTCACGGTTGATGGAACAACCGTCAACACGTAGTGCGTAAAGCCACCAGCGTCAACATACGTCGCAAAGCCGGCAACAGGTCCAGTGGTTACAACATCGGGAGTTCGGTCAATCGTCTGGGTGACAACAACTCCAGTGACGATTCCATCATTGTCAACGAGACTGGAGGTGCCGGGTACATCACCGAATGTAGTGGAAGGAGCAAGTGTCACGATAACACTTGTCTGTCCATTTCCATCGTCAATAGTAGTTGTGCCGGCAACAGGGCCAGTCTCAACAACGTCAGGTTTCACAGGGGTGGGGAGAACGGTCACAACCACGCCGGTAATGACACCTCGCTCATCAGGAACACTCAGAGTGCCAGGAGTATCTCCAGTCACAGTAGAGGGGACCACGGTGAGAACATAGTGTGTAGAGCCACCAGCGTCAACAGATGTCTCGAAGCCAGCAACAGATCCAGTAGTTACAACATCAGGAGTTCGATCCAAGGTCTGGGTGACAACAACTCCAGTGACAATTCCATCATTGTCAACGAGACTGGAGGTGCCGGGCACATCACCGAAGGTAGTGGAAGGCACAAGTGTCACGATAACACTAGTGACCCCATTTCCATCGTCAATAGTAGTTGTGCCGGCCACAGGGCCGGTCTCGACAACGTCAGGCTTCACGGGGGTAGGGAGAACAGTCACAACTACGCCAGTAATAACACCTCGGTCATCGGGAACACTCAGAGTGCCAGGAGTATCTCCAGTCACAGTAGAGGGGACCACGGTGAGAACATAGTGTGTAGAGCCACCAGCGTCAACAGACGTCTCAAAGCCAGCAACAGATCCAGTAGTTACAACATCAGGAGTTCGATCCAAGGTCTGGGTGACAACAACTCCAGTGACAATTCCATCATTGTCAACGAGACTGGAGGTGCCGGGCACATCACCGAAGGTAGTGGAAGGCACAAGTGTCACGATAACACTAGTGACCCCATTTCCATCGTCAATAGTAGTTGTGCCGGCCACAGGGCCGGTCTCGACAACGTCAGGCTTCACGGGGGTAGGGAGAACAGTCACAACTACGCCAGTAATAACACCTCGGTCATCGGGAACACTCAGAGTGCCAGGAGTATCTCCAGTCACAGTAGAGGGGACCACGGTGAGAACATAGTGTGTAGAGCCACCAGCGTCAACAGACGTCTCAAATCCAGCAACAGGGCCAGTGGTGACAACGTCAGGAGTTCGGTCAATCGTCTGGGTGACAACAACTCCAGTAACGATTCCATCGTCGTCAATAAGGCTGGAGGTGCCGGGCACGTCACCGAAGGTAGTGGAAGGAACAAGTGTCACAATGACACTTGTCTGTCCATTTCCATCGTCAATAGTAGATGTGCCAGCAACAGGACCAGTCTCGACAACGTCGGGCTTCACGGGGATCGGTAGAACGGTGACAACAACTGCAGTGACGACTCCTTGGTCGTCTGGGACACTCAAGGTACCAGGAACACTTCCAGTTACTGTAGTGGGGACAACAGTTACCTCATAGTGAGTGTTTCCTGCCTCGTCTCGAGACGTTAGAGTGCCGGCAGTAGGACCCGTGACTACAGATGTCGGTTGAGCATCTCCTTCGCCGGATCCATCCTTGGGAGTCTCGGTGACTCGGACTTCAGTGACACGTCCATTGGCGTCAGTGAGACTAGTGGTGCCCGCAACATCTCCGGTGAGAGTCGTGGGAACCAGAGTTTGAACGTAATGGGTGTTTCCGTCATTATCGGTCGAGGTGGAAATTCCAGGCACAGATCCAGTGGTGATAAGATAAGGTTCATGCAGGGTGGTTTGTGTAACTTCCACTCCTGTAACCACTCCTTCATCATCAAGGATGCTGGATGTACCCGCAACGTCGCCCGTAACGGTACTGGGAACCACAGTAACAATCACGTGAGTATTCTCGTTCTCGTCGGTAAAGGTGGTGGTTCCTGCCACATCGCCAGTCGTCACAAAGTCAGGTGTCAGTTTGGATGTCTGTGTCACTTCGACTCCTGTCACTATGCCATCACTGTTGGTAAGGCTGGAGGTGCCAGGGGTGTCGCCAGTGACAGTGGACGGGACGACAGTCAGGACATAGTGCGTGCTGTCATTCTCGTCTACAGACGTCGAGAAACCAGGAGTGGGGCCAGTCGTGACAATGTCGGGTTTGTGGTCGGTTGTCTGAGTAACCTCAACGCCGGTGACGATGCCGTCTGTGTCAGTGAGACTGGACGTACCGGGGACATCGCCGATCACTGTGCTAGGAACAACTGTGGCAATCACGTGAGTGCTGCCGAGCTCATCAATGGAAGTGGACAATCCTGACACAGAACCAGTGGTGACAATGTCGGGCTTCTGAGAAGAAGTCTCTGTCACAATCACACCAGTGACGATACCATCGTCATCAAGCAGGCTGGAAGTGCCTGGTTCAGCGCCTGTCACTGTGCTAGGGACAACAGTGGCAATAACGTGAGTATTCTGGTTGTCGTCGGTGAAGGTGGTGGTGCCGGCAACAGGACCTGTGGTTACAGCGTCGGGAGTAGGGGTCTTGGTCACAACAACACCAGTGACAAGTCCATCGTCATCAACGAGACTGGAAGTACCGGGCTCAGCACCTGTCACTGTGCTAGGAACAACAGTGGCAATCACGTGAGTGCTGCCAAGTTCATCAATGGAAGTGGACAATCCTGACACAGAACCAGTGGTGACGATGTCGGGCTTCTGAGAAGAGACCTCTGTCACAATGACACCAGTGACGATGCCGTCATCATCAACCAGACTGGAGGTGCCGGGCTCGGCACCTGTCACTGTGCTAGGAACAACAGTGGCAATAACGTGAGTATTCTGATTGTCGTCGGTGAAGGTGGTGGTACCAGCAACAGGGCCTGTGGTGACAGCGTCGGGTGCAGGGGTCTTGGTTACAACAACACCAGTGACAAGGCCATCTTTATCGACGAGACTGGAAGTACCAGGCTCAGCACCTGTCACGGTGCTGGGCACAACGGTGGCAATAACGTGAGTGTTCTGATCGCCGTCGGTGAAAGTGGTGGTGCCAGCAACAGGGCCAGTGGTGACAATATCGGGACGAGGGCTCGATGTCTCAGTGACTACAACGCCTGTAACGATACCGTCACTGTCAGTGATGCTGGAGGTACCGGGGGTGTCGCCAGTGACAGTGGATGGGACGACGGTCAGCACATAGTGCGTGCTGTCGTTCTCGTCGACAGAAGTTGAGAAACCAGGAGTGGGGCCAGTCGTGACAATGTCGGGCTTGTGATCGGTTGTCTGAGTAACCTCAACGCCGGTAACGATTCCGTCAGTGTCAGTGAGACTGGAAGTGCCAGGGACATCACCAATCACCGTGCTAGGAACAACAGTGACGATGAGATGTGTGCTGCCATCATCTCCAAACGACGTGGAGGTACCTGATTCAGATCCAGTGGTGACAATGTCAGGCTTCTGGGAAGAGGTCTCGGTGACAACCACACCAGTGACGATTCCATCGTCATCAACCAGGCTGGAAGTGCCTGGATCAGCACCAGTCACTGTGCTAGGAACAACAGTGGCGATAACGTGGGTATTCTGGTCGCCGTCGGTGAACGTGGTGGTGCCAGCAACAGGGCCTGTGGTGACCGCGTCGGGAGTAGGGGTCTTTGTTACAATAACCCCTGTGACCACTCCGTCATCATTAACCAGACTGGAAGTACCAGGAGTCTCACCGGTCACTGTGCTAGGAACAACAGTGGCGATGATGTGAGTGTTCTGGTTGTCGTCGGTGAACGTGGTGGTGCCAGCAACAGGGCCTGTGGTGACAACATCAGGCTTGGCTGGAGTCACAGTGACGATTACGCCAGTCACAACTCCAGCATCGTTCTTGACACTTGAGGTACCAGGAATACTTCCAGTTTCAGTGGATGGAACCACCGTAACCTCGTAGTGAGTATCGCCTGCCTCGTCTTCTATGGTGCGAGTGCCCGGAATGGGTCCAGTCACGACAGATGTTGGATGTTCGCCGCCTGAACCAGATCCATCACCAGAAGTCTGTGTCACCACAATACCCGTGACCACTCCGTCGTCGCCGACAATGCTTGAAGTGCCAGGGGTGTCTCCAGTGACAGTTGAGGGAACAAGAGTCACGATCACCCTAGAGCTGCCATTTCCATCGTCAATGGTGGTCGTGCCTGCAACTGGTCCTGTGGTAATTTCAGGTTTAGTGGGGGTTACAGTCACAACAACACCTGTGATGATGCCTCGGTCGTCAGGAACGCTCAGAGTGCCAGGGGTCTCACCAGTAACTGTTGTGGGAACCACGGTAAGGACATAATGAGTACTGCTGTCGGCATCAACGGACGTGGAGAAGCCAGGAACTGAGCCCGTGGTCACAATGTCAGGAGTATGGTCCATAGTCTCTGTAACCACAACGTTTGTCACAATTCCATCACTATCAACAAAGCTGGACGTGCCAGGGGTGTCTCCAAAGGTGGTAGAAGGCACAAGTGTCACGACGACACTGGTGTGTCCCTCTCCATCATCAATTGTGGTAGTTCCAGCCAAGGAACCTGTCGTAACAATGTCAGGCTTCGCTGGGGTAGGGGTTACGACCACCACAACTTCTGTAACAATTCCATCATCATCAAGGATACTAGATGTACCAGGAACATCACCGGTGGTAGTGGAAGGCACAAGAGTCACAATGTAGCTCGTGTGTCCACTGCCATCGTCAATAGTAGATGTACCTGCCACAGGGCCAGTTTCGACAATATCAGGCTTCACGGAGGTAGGGGTGACAGTCACGATAACACCTGTAATGACACCGGCATCATCGGGGATGCTTGAAGTGCCAGGCATATCGCCTGTGACCGTAGAGGGGACAATGGTCAGAATGTAGTGTGAGCTACCATCCGCATCAACGGATGTTGTGAAACCAGCAACAGATCCAGTTGTAACAACATCAGGTCTATGATCCGTTGTCTGGGTGACCTCGACACCAGTGACAATACCATCACTGTTGGTCAAGCTTGAAGTGCCTGGAGTCTCTCCGATTACAGTGGAAGGAACAACGGTCTGAACATAATGTGTGCTACCCTTCTCATCAACGGAAGTAGAGAATCCAGAAACTGAGCCTGTCGTAACAACGTCAGGTGTAGGAGATGACACCTGAGTCACCTCAACACCAGTCACCACGCCATCGGAGTTGGTAAGACTAGAGATTCCGGGGGTGTCTCCAGTGACCGTGTCGGGGACAACAGTCACAATGAGATGTGTACTGCCAGAGTCATCAAAAGAAGTCGAGGTGCCTGCTGTAGGGCCAGTGGTGACCAGGTCGGGCTTCTGAACGGGAGCCTCAGTGACTCGAACCTCAGTAACATAGCCGTCCTCATCCTTAAGACTGGTGGTACCGGGAACACTACCAGAAATAGTAGTGGGTACAAGAGTCTGGATGTAGTGAGTGTTACCAGCATCGTCCAAGGAGGTATCGTACCCAGAAACTGGACCAGTAGTGATAAAGTCGGGCTTGCGAGCAGGTGTTTCAGTAACAACAACGCCTGTAACCACACCGTCGTCATCAAGCTGAGTAGAAGTACCAGGAATGTCTCCAATAACAGTGGAAGGGACCAAGGTCTGAATATAGTGGGTGTTACCATCGTTATCAGTTGACGTTGAGATTCCGGACACAGAACCAGTCGTGACTGAATAAGGTTCTGGTCGAGATGTTTGTGTTACCACAACTTGAGTTACCACTCCTTCATCATCAACCACACTCGAGGTACCAGCAATTGGACCTGAAACAGTGCTAGGAACCAGAGTGACAATCACGTGAGTATTCTCGTTCGCATCGGTGAAAGTGGTGGTTCCTGCGACCTCGCCAGTGGTCACAAAGTCAGGTTTAAGAGATGACGTTTGTGTCACCTCCACGCCAGTGACCACACCGTCGCTATTGGTGATGCTGGAGGTGCCAGGGGTGTCGCCAGTGACAGTGGATGGAACAACAGTAAGCACATAGTGCGTGCTGTCGCTTTCGTCGACAGACGTTGAGAAACCAGGAGTGGGTCCGGTCGTAACAATGTCGGGCTTGTGGTCAGTGGTCTGAGTGACCTCGACGCCGGTGACGATTCCGTCAGTGTCAGTGAGACTAGAAGTGCCAGGGACATCACCAATCACCGTGCTAGGAACAACAGTGACGATCAGATGTGTGCTGCCATCTTCTCCAAACGACGTGGAGGTACCTGATTCAGATCCAGTGGTGACAATGTCAGGCTTCTGGGAAGAGACCTCGGTGACAATAACACCGGTGACGATGCCATCGTCATCAACCAGGCTGGAAGTGCCTGGCTCAGCACCTGTCACGGTGCTGGGCACAACGGTGGCAATAATGTGAGTATTCTGGTCGCCGTCAGTGAATGTGGTGGTACCAGCAACGGGGCCTGTGGTGACAGCGTCGGGAGTAGGGGTCTTGGTCACAATGACACCGGTGACCACTCCGTCATCATCTACCAGACTGGAAGTACCAGGCTCAGCACCTGTCACTGTGCTAGGAACAACAGTGGCAATAATGTGAGTATTCTGATTGTCGTCGGTGAACGTGGTGGTGCCGGCAACAGGGCCTGTGGTGACAATGTCGGGTCGAGGGCTCGATGTCTGAGTGACTACAACGCCTGTCACGATACCGTCACTGTCAGTGATGCTGGAGGTACCAGGGGTGTCGCCAGTGACGGTTGATGGGACGACAGTCAGCACATAGTGCGTGCTGTCGTTCTCGTCCACAGACGTCGAGAAACCAGGGGTGGGTCCAGTCGTAACAATGTCGGGCTTGTGGTCGGTGGTCTGAGTGACCTCGACGCCGGTGACGATTCCGTCAGTGTCAGTGAGACTGGAAGTACCTGGGACATCACCGATCACCGTGCTAGGAACAACTGTGGCAATCACGTGAGTGCTGCCGAGCTCATCAATGGAAGTGGACAATCCTGAGACAGGGCCTGTGGTGACAGCGTCGGGTGCAGGGGTCTTGGTTACAACAACACCAGTGACGACTCCGTCGTCATTAACCAGACTGGAGGTGCCGGGTTCGGCACCTGTCACTGTGCTAGGAACAACAGTGGCAATAACGTGAGTATTCTGGTTATCGTCGGTGAAGGTAGTGGTACCAGCAACAGGGCCTGTGGTGACAGCGTCAGGCGCAGGGGTCTTTGTCACAATGACTCCCGTGACCACTCCGTCATCATTAACCAGACTGGAAGTGCCTGCAGTTTCACCGGTCACTGTGCTAGGAACAACAGTGGCGACGATGTGAGTGCTGCCAAGTTCATCCGTGGAAGTGGATAATCCTGATACAGATCCAGTGGTAACAATGTCGGGCTTCTGAGAAGAAGCCTCTGTCACAATCACACCAGTGACGATTCCATCGTCATCAACCAGACTGGAGGTGCCAGGCTCGACACCTGTCACTGTGCTAGGAACAACAGTGGCGATGATGTGAGTATTCTGGTTGTCGTCGGTGAAAGTGGTGGTACCAGCAACAGGGCCTGTGGTGACAGCGTCGGGCACGGGGGTCTTTGTTACAATGACACCAGTGACGACTCCGTCGTCATCAACCAGACTGGAAGTGCCAGGAGTCTCACCGGTCACTGTGCTAGGAACAACAGTTGCGATGATGTGTGTGTTCTGGTCTTCGTCGGTGAAAGTGGTGGTGCCAGCAACAGGGCCTGTGGTGACAATGTCGGGACGAGGGCTCGATGTCTGAGTGACTACAACGCCTGTCACAATACCGTCACTGTTTGTGATGCTGGAGGTACCAGGGGTGTCGCCAGTAACAGTGGATGGAATGACAGTCAGCACATAGTGCGTGCTGCCATTATCGTCCACAGACGTCGAGAAACCAGGAGTGGGTCCAGTCGTGACAATGTCAGGTTTGTGGTCGGTTGTCTGTGTGACCTCAACGCCGGTAACGATTCCGTCAGTGTCAGTGAGACTGGAAGTGCCAGCCTCATCGCCGATCACTGTGCTAGGAACAACTGTGGCAATCACGTGAGTGCTGCCGAGCTCATCAATGGAAGTGGAGGTACCTGATTCAGATCCAGTGGTGACAATGTCAGGCTTCTGGGAAGAGGTCTCGGTGACAATGACACCAGTGACGATGCCGTCAACATCAACCAGGCTGGAAGTGCCTGGCTCAGCACCAGTCACTGTGCTAGGAACAACAGTGGCAATAACGTGAGTATTCTGGTCGCCGTCGGTGAACGTGGTGGTGCCAGCAACAGGGCCCGTGGTGACAGCGTCGGGAGTAGGGGTCTTGGTTACAATGACTCCCGTGACCACTCCGTCATCATTAACCAGACTGGAAGTGCCTGCAGTTTCACCGGTCACTGTGCTAGGAACAACAGTGGCGACGATGTGAGTGCTGCCAAGTTCATCCGTGGAAGTGGACAATCCTGATACAGATCCAGTGGTAACAATGTCGGGCTTCTGAGAAGAAGCCTCTGTCACAATCACACCAGTGACGATTCCATCGTCATCAACCAGACTGGAGGTGCCGGGCTCAGCACCTGTCACTGTGCTAGGAACAACAGTGGCGACAATGTGAGTATTCTGGTTGTCGTCGGTGAACGTGGTGGTACCAGCAACAGGGCCTGTGGTGACAGCGTCGGGTGCAGGGGTCTTGGTTACAACAACACCAGTGACAAGGCCATCTTCATCGACGAGACTGGAAGTACCAGGCTCGGCACCTGTCACGGTGCTGGGCACAACGGTGGCAATGATGTGAGTGTTCTGATCGCCGTCGGTGAAAGTGGTGGTGCCAGCAACAGGGCCAGTGGTGACAATATCGGGACGAGGGCTCGATGTCTCAGTGACTACAACGCCTGTAACGATACCGTCACTGTCAGTGATGCTGGAGGTACCGGGGGTGTCGCCAGTGACAGTGGACGGGACAACAGTCAGCACATAGTGCGTGCTGTCGTTCTCGTCCACAGACGTCGAGAAACCAGGGGTGGGTCCAGTCGTAACAATGTCGGGCTTGTGGTCAGTGGTCTGAGTTACCTCGACGCCAGTGACGATTCCGTCAGTGTCAGTAAGACTGGAAGTGCCAGCCACATCGCCAATCACTGTGCTAGGAACAACAGTTGCGATGATGTGAGTGCTGCCAAGTTCATCGATGGAAGTGGACAATCCAGACACAGAACCAGTGGTGACAATGTCGGGCTTCTGAGAAGAGACCTCCGTCACAATCACACCAGTGACGATACCATCGTCATCAACCAGGCTGGAGGTGCCTGGCTCATCACCAGTCACTGTGCTAGGAACAACAGTGGCAACAATGTGAGTATTCTGGTTATCGTCGGTGAAGGTGGTGGTGCCAGCAACAGGGCCCGTGGTGATAGCGTCGGGTCCGGGGGTCTTGGTTACAACAACACCAGTGACAAGTCCATCGTCATCGACGAGACTGGAAGTACCAGGCTCAGCACCTGTCACGGTGCTGGGCACAACGGTGGCAATAACGTGAGTATTCTGGTCGGCGTCGGTGAACGTGGTGGTGCCTGCAACAGGGCCTGTGGTGATGATGTCGGGTCGAGGGCTTGATGTCTCAGTGACTACAACGCCTGTCACGATTCCGTCACTGTTGGTGATGCTGGAGGTACCAGGGACGTCGCCGGTGGTTGTGATAGGAACAACTGTCACAATTACGGCGCTGCTGTCAAAGTCATCATCCCACGAGGTGTAAGTTCCAGGAACTGAACCTGTGGTGACAATGTCGGGTCTGAAGACAGTCTCTGTCACCTCGACACCAGTTTCAATACCATCATCATCATATAGAATCGAAGTGCCAGGGGTCTTACCAGTTACGGTGCTGGGGACAACGGTCACAATCACGTGGCTTCCAGACTCGTCCCAGGACGTGGAAGTTCCGCCAATAGATCCAGTCGTGACAATTTCAGGGGTATGTGGCGTGGTCTTAGTGACCTCCACACCTGTAACAATTCCATCGGAGTTCGTAAGGCTTGAAGTTCCAGCAACCTCACCAGAGACGGTGGAAGGCACCACTGTAAGGACATAATGGCTGCTTCCGAGCTCATCGATGGACGTGGTAAAGCCAGGGACAGATCCTGTAGTAACGAAGTCGGGAATATGAGGCACTACAGAAGTGACCTCCACTCCAGTGACAATTCCATCCGAGTTCGTAAGGCTAGAAGTTCCAGCCTCGTCACCAATGACTGTCGAGGGAACCAAAGTAACAATGAGGTGGGTGCTGCCGTCAGCGTCGCGAGATGTAGAGGTTCCAGGCTCAGGTCCAGTAGTGACAAAGTCAGGAACCTGAGGTTCGGTCTGAGTAACCTCAATTCCAGTTACAAGGCCATCATTGTCCACAAGGGTCTTCGTGCCTGGGATTTCTCCGCTTACAGTACTGGGGACAATTGTGGCAATGATGTGTGTGTTTCCTTCACCATCGTAATAAGTGTCGGTACCAGCGGTCGGGCCTGTTGTAAAAGTGTCAGGTTTAGGAGTAACGGTGACAATCACGCCAGTGACCACACCTCGGTCGTCCGGAACACTTGACGTGCCAGGGACACTTCCGGTCACAGTCGTAGGAACGACAGTGACCTCATAGTGAGTGTTTCCATTAATGTCTTGTGTTGTAAGGGTGCCAGGAACCGGGCCAGTAACGACGGATGTCTCAGGGTTGTCTCCAAATCCAGATCCATCCTTGGAAGTCTCGGTGACAATTACCCCTGTAACAATTCCGTCATCGTCGACAAGGCTGGAAGTGCCAGGTGTTTCGCCAGTGACTGTAGAGGGTACGAGCGTAACAACGACGCTCGTGTGTCCATTTCCATCGTCGAAGGTTGTTGTACCAGCCACGGGGCCAGTCTCAACAACGTCAGGCTTCACCGGAGTAGGTACAACGGTCACAACCACGCCAGTGATCACTCCTTGCTCATCAGGGATGCTCAGAGTGCCTGGGGTGTCGCCGGTAGTAGTCGAGGGAACGACAGTGAGGACATAGTGGGAGCTTCCATCTGCATCAACCGATGTGGAGAATCCAGCTTCGGGACCAGTGGTAACGATGTCCGGTGTATGGTCCATGGTTTCAACGACCACGACTCCGGTTACAACTCCATCATCATCGACAATACTAGAGGTGCCGGGGACATCTCCAAATGTCGTAGAAGGAACAAGCGTCACGACAATGCTTGAATGACCGTTTCCGTCGTCAATAGTTGCGGTACCAGCCAGAGGGCCAGTGGTCACAATATCGGGTTTGGAGGGGGTCGAGGTAGCTGTCACGACAACTGCTGTAACAATTCCGTCATCGTCTTCGATGCTAGAGGTGCCTGGGACGTCACCGAAAGTAGTGGAAGGCACAAGCGTGACAATCACACTGGTGTGACCACTGCCATCGTCAATAGTAGACGTACCGGCCACAGGGCCTGTCTCAACAATGTCAGGCTTCACGGACGTGGGTAGAACAGTCACCTCAACGCCTGTGATCACGCCTCTGTCATCAGGAATGCTCTGAGTGCCAGGTGTGTAGCCGGTAACAGTAGACGGGACAACTGTCAACACAAAGTGGGTGCTGCCGTTCTCATCAACAGATGTAGAGAATCCAGGCTGGGGTCCAGTGGTGACAATATCGGGTGTATGATCCATTGTCTGGGTTACCACAACGCCTGTGATGACACCATCGTCATTAGTCTGAGTCGAGGTACCGGGAACGTCTCCAATAACTGTCGAGGGAACAAGGGTCTGGATGTAATGAGTGTTTCCGTCGCTGTCGGTAGAAGTTTCAATTCCAGGCAAAGAGCCTGTAGTAACCAGATAAGGTTCATGCAGGGACGTCTGTGTTACTTCAACTCTCGTAACTTCTCCATCATCATCGACAAAGCTTGAAGTTCCGGCAATTGGACCTGAAACAGTGCTGGGGACCAGAGTGACAATCACGTGAGTATTCTCGTTCGCATCGGTGAAAGTGGTGGTTCCTGCGACCTCGCCAGTGGTCACAAAGTCAGGTTTGAGAGATGACGTCTGTGTCACCTCCACGCCAGTGACCACACCGTCGCTGTTGGTGATGCTGGAAGTACCAGGGGTGTCGCCAGTGACAGTGGATGGAACGACAGTAAGCACGTAGTGCGTGCTGTCATTCTCGTCGACTGAGGTCGAGAAACCAGGAGTGGGGCCAGTCGTGACAATGTCAGGTTTGTGATCGGTTGTCTGAGTGACCTCAACGCCGGTGACGATTCCGTCAGTATCAGTGAGACTAGAAATGCCAGCCTCATCGCCGATCACTGTGCTAGGAACAACAGTGGCAATCACATGAGTGCTGCCAAGTTCATCGGTGGAAGTGGACAATCCTGACACAGAACCAGTGGTAACAATGTCGGGCTTCTGGGAAGAAGCCTCGGTGACAATCACACCAGTGACGACTCCGTCGTCATTAACCAGGCTAGAAGTGCCTGGCTCAGCACCTGTTACGGTGCTGGGCACAACAGTGGCAATAATGTGAGTATTCTGGTTGTCATCGGTGAAGGTGGTGGTACCAGCAACAGGGCCTGTGGTGACGGCGTCGGGCACGGGGGTCTTCGTCACAACAACACCAGTGACGACTCCGTCGTCATTAACCAGGCTGGAAGTGCCAGGCTCAGCACCCGTCACTGTGCTAGGAACAACAGTGGCGATAATGTGAGTGCTGCCAAGTTCATCGATGGAAGTGGACAATCCTGATACAGAACCAGTGGTGACAATGTCAGGCTTCTGAGAGGAGGCCTCGGTGACAACCACACCAGTGACGATTCCATCGTTGTCAACCAGGCTGGAAGTACCGGGCTCGGCACCTGTCACTGTGCTAGGAACAACAGTGGCAATAATGTGAGTATTCTGGTTGTCGTCGGTGAAGGTGGTGGTACCAGCAACAGGACCTGTGGTGACAGCGTCGGGTGCAGGGGTCTTGGTTACAACAACACCAGTGACGACTCCGTCGTCATTAACCAGACTGGAAGTGCCAGGCTCAACACCTGTCACTGTGCTAGGAACAACAGTGGCGATAATGTGAGTATTCTGGCTGTCGTCGGTGAAGGTGGTGGTACCAGCAACAGGGCCTGTGGTGACAATGTCGGGATGAGGGCTCGATGTCTGAGTGACTACAACGCCTGTCACGATTCCGTCACTGTTGGTGATGCTGGAGGTACCAGGGGTATCGCCAGTGACAGTGGTTGGGACGACAGTCAGCACATAGTGAGTGCTGTCGTTCTCGTCGACAGAAGTTGAGAAACCAGGAGTGGGGCCAGTCGTGACAATGTCGGGCTTGTGGTCGGTGGTCTGAGTGACCTCGACGCCGGTGACGATTCCGTCAGTGTCAGTAAAGCTGGAAGTGCCAGCCACATCGCCGATCACTGTGCTAGGAACAACAGTGGCAATCACGTGAGTGCTGCCGAGCTCATCAATGGAAGTGGACAATCCTGTCACGGATCCAGTGGTAACAATGTCGGGCTTCTGGGAAGAAGCCTCGGTGACAATCACACCTGTGACGATTCCATCGTCGTCAACCAGACTGGAAGTACCGGGCTCAGCACCTGTTACGGTGCTGGGCACAACAGTGGCAATAATGTGAGTATTCTGGTTATCGTCGGTGAAGGTGGTGGTGCCAGCAACAGGGCCCGTGGTGACAGCGTCGGGAGTAGGGGTCTTGGTTACAATGACTCCCGTGACCACTCCGTCATCATTAACCAGACTGGAAGTGCCTGCAGTTTCACCGGTCACTGTGCTAGGAACAACAGTGGCGACGATGTGAGTGCTGCCAAGTTCATCCGTGGAGGTGGACAATCCTGATACAGATCCAGTGGTAACAATGTCAGGCTTCTGAGAAGAAGCCTCTGTCACAATCACACCAGTGACGATTCCATCGTCATCAACCAGACTGGAAGTACCGGGCTCAGCACCTGTTACGGTGCTGGGCACAACAGTGGCAATAATGTGGGTGTTCTGGTTGTCGTCTGTGAAGGTGGTGGTACCAGCAACAGGGCCTGTGGTGACAGCATCGGGCACGGGGGTCTTTGTCACAACAACACCAGTGACGACTCCGTCGTCATTAACCAAACTGGAAGTACCAGGAGTCTCACCGGTCACTGTGCTAGGAACAACAGTTGCGATGATGTGGGTGTTCTGGTCTTCGTCGGTGAAAGTGGTGGTGCCAGCAACAGGGCCTGTGGTGACAATGTCGGGACGAGGGCTCGATGTCTGAGTGACTACAACGCCTGTCACAATACCGTCACTGTTTGTGATGCTGGAGGTACCAGGGGTGTCGCCAGTAACAGTGGATGGAACGACAGTCAGCACATAGTGAGTGCTGTCGTTCTCGTCGACAGAAGTTGAGAATCCAGGAGTGGGGCCAGTCGTGACAATGTCGGGCTTGTGGTCGGTGGTCTGAGTGACCTCGACGCCGGTGACGATTCCGTCAGTGTCAGTGAGACTGGATGTGCCAGCCTCATCGCCGATCACTGTGCTAGGAACAACTGTGGCAATCACGTGAGTGCTGCCGAGCTCATCAATGGAAGTGGAGGTACCTGATTCAGATCCAGTGGTGACAATGTCAGGCTTCTGGGAAGAGGTCTCGGTGACAACCACACCAGTGACGATTCCATCGTCATCCACCAGGCTGGAAGTGCCTGG